>VZRL01002970.1:410286-432639 GCA_013397895.1 Origma solitaria
CCCCTTCCCCTTCCCCTTCCCCTTTCCTTTCCCAAGGGGATAAATGAGTTCTAATTCCAGAAATAGTGAAAAATTCAATAAAATTATCAAAATTTTTGGACATATGTACTCCTTAACCATTTGCAATGTAACAAATTGTGCAGTGTGAAGTAGCAATTAAAAATGTCTTTCAAGTCTGTGTTGATCAATGTGTTCCAATGGTGTGATGCAAATCACAAAACACACTTGGATCACATCAGTATCATATAATTTTGGTCACTGGTCATGCATGTTGCTAACTGACATAACACCTCAAATAGTGGTTCACAATTTGCAATCTTCAAAATCTTTAATCTCTTCAAAGGAAAAAGCCATACAGGGATGATGGTACCATCCACCATTTTTTTAATGACTTGCTTATCTGCGGATAAGTCATGCTACAATTATCAGGTTGTTCACTTCAAATTGTTTTTATGAAAATGAGCCTGCTTTATCTTTTTTTTGCCAAAAAATGTCTCCACCTTTCTTAATGTCTCAGATTAGAGACTGAGAAATGGGTAGTCAATAGGTAACTCAAGTAAACTATTGAGAGACAGAATATGTAAATTCTAAAACCTAGGAAAACAGAATTCCCTTAATCTTGTCAAGATAAGAGGGACAAGAATCTGTTTGAGGCCAGCACAGAAACCCTGAATCATCCCGCTAAGGACTGCACATGCTCCAGAGAGAAAGGTGAAAAGTGCATTGTGATGGAAGACTACCAGATCTTCACCACAAGAAGACCCCTGAAGACCACCAGGACACACAGCACATGCGTGGCACACATGCTAATGATATTAATGACTTCCGAGAAATAATTTGTATAACCGCTCCTATCCCAGGGAATGTGATGACTATTCATGAATGTTACCCATAATATTGTGTTGTTGGAAGTGCCGGTGTGTGTTTGGAGGAGTGAATCCCCCACACCCGGCGCACCGAATAAAGCAAAAATCCACTTCTTTGACTTTGTCTCTGAAGTGTCTCTGGGCCTGCTTGGGGCGAATCAAGACAAATTTCGTAGGTGGAAAGCGCTCTGAATAAATGCCTGCCCCACAGCAAAGGCTCCTGGCACCCCCTCCCCCACAATAACAGAATGTCTCGGATAAAAGTGAAAAAAACTGTTTAATTAACAGAATATGCAGAGTGCTCTGCAAGGCACAGGAGAAGGGGAAATGGGAAAAGGAATTATTAAACCTGAGTAAATAGCTGATGAACTTTAGTGTCCTTTTCCTCAGGCATATCTTCCCTTTTCTGGGGGTCCCCGGGGGGGCCGGGTGGAGTTGCTCTGGTGGCTCCCTGGAGGATTCTTGTCCACCATCCTCCATGGGCTCCCAGAGTTCTCAGATGAGAAAGCAAGTCGAAAAAAGTCAAAAAAACCCACAAAGAAGCAATCCCAGGGAAAAGCAAGCAGCAGCCACAGCAGCAGCAGCAGCCTGACTAAGGAATGTCCCTTCCTTTCTATCGCTCCTCAGTGGAGAAGCCTGGGGGAGAGTTTCAAAACATCCTGTGCTGGCAGAGCTTCTCTCGGCTGCTGAACACAGTTAAAGCTACAGGACCACATTTCTAGGTATGCACGCAAATGATAGGGAATACAGGATTATCATAACATCACCCCAGGACACTGAACCAGAAAAAATTTTAAATTGTGACTACACATAATTTGTCCTCATAAAAAGCTACTCATGTTCACAACATGCTCTATCATACATATGGAATAAAATCGCCTAATGGAATTCAATATGACAAAGAATTGAAAGAGGTAAAATAATAACATAATATTCCTACTTAAGAAATAAATCCCCCTATTAAGAAACCATGTCTAAAACTAGTTCTGCTAAAGCAAAACAATTATCTTTTTAGTCTTATAAACCAGCTTTTTATTCTTATAAATTTTTTACCTGAAAGTAGCAAGAAGGAAGACCTGAAAATATTTTAAGCATCGGTCATCAGAAACCTTCTTTAGAATTTAATGTTTTGTGAGAAATCATTTTACATCCTTGCACATTTCAGGTATTTTTTGCTTCTCTGCTTTCTGCAGATAGTACATAGTGAAATATGTTTTTCATTATGTTGACTATCTGATGGCTTTTGTGGGTTTTTTTTCCCTTTATGCATGTGTGTAAGAAATGTATATCTTGTAATAATTGCTGATAGTAGGATATATTTTCCATGGGATTTATTTAAAAGATGACAGGAATGGTACATTCAAGAATTTAATAGTGTAGTCTAATCCACCCTCTTTCTGTATTTTATATGTATCTTGAATTTGATAGCTTTCATGGAATGTTTCTGAATTCCAAATACAAAGTGATGTTGAGGTTAGCCATCCTAGAAGACAAACTAAACATTTAATTTGTCATAAAGCCAGAATAACTGAGGTGTTGGGACATTTCTGGATTTTTTTTAATCATACTTTTTTGTTCATTTTATTAGTTAGTTTAAAAGAGTTACTTATGAAAATGTTTAAAAAAAACAAAGCCATTTGTCCTTTACTACTATTTCTCTGACCCTTCTTTATCCTTCATTTTAGCTACTCTCCTTAACATTAAAACTGCTGGTGTCACACACATATACACAGATGCAGTATAATAGATGTTGCATTTTCATTAACTTTCAGCATGAACAAAATAACAAGCTAAATATTACTTTTTTTTCCAAAAGGATTTTTTACTCCTTAAAAATGTTAATCTCCTCTCTTGAACATGAAATAATGCATGTATATTTAGTTAATTTTGATTCTTAGCTTTGAGGTATGGTGGACTACACACCTGAGAAATATTCCCTAAATGCAACTTTCAAGACTAAAGTTAATTAGTTCTATGTTATGTCTCTGGACAGATGATACAAATGCAGGAGAAGATGACAAAGTTTCCCTACTTGAATTTTTAATTGAAAAATACAAAATAATTTTAGAAGAAGAACTGTCTAGGAGGAGACAATCAGATTCTGTGTAATTAGCTTCTGTAGGAAATGCCAGCCATTACACAGAAACATGACACCTTAGGATTGTTGCAAAAGACATACCTTCTTTTTCATAAAAAATAATGCATATGTAATATGTGTGTTTTAAACAAAGAAAAAGATCCCACTTCTGTTGCACAAGTGTACAACTTTCTCCCAATGAGAATATAAGAGAGAAATGATTCATGGTATATACACAGTTCAGCTATAGTATTTATTTCATCCCATCTCCATTGGAACTGGCACAGGAATTAGCACCCATTCGAGCCTGTATAATTTCGGGAAGTCATTAAACCCGTCAGGGTCATTATCTTCATCAGTGGAACTGCACATAATATCGCTGGATATACACATCTTGCATTGCAAACAGACCATGCTGCTAGTCAAAGGCTGTATTCCCAAAAGGAATTGAGGAAATTTCTAGGTAAGTAATGGATCCAAAAGGTAACATAACTACATTGTTGGCCCAGAAGGGGTTTCAGGATAGTGATATAACATCCGAGAGAAGCTGTGCTTCCTTCCTGTTGAAGTGAGTCTATCAAAGCACCACAAAGATTACTGAGAGCTTGAAGTATTTGTCATATGAAGAGCTAAAACAGTGAGGGCTTTTTACTCTGGAGAATAGAAGGACAAGGGGGAAACATATAAATTTTCATAAATACCTGACTGGAGGGAATAAGCAAAACAGAGACAGACTCTTCAATGAATGGCCACTGGCAAGACAAGAGGCAAGAAGCACAAAAATTATGCCTGTAAATGAGGCACAGATATCTGCTATCACAAAGTGATTTAGCACTGAGTGCTAAACTGGAGCTTTCTGGCACTTCACTGGGTCTTGGATGCATTTTACCAATATGTTCAAAAAGCTGAAGCTCCTCTCTCCCTCTCTCCAGAAAAATCAAATAAAAATTTTGATAATAAAAAAATGCTTTTGGAAGGTGTACCTTTCCAGGTTTTTACTGTAAAATTGTCAAGCAATATGGTCTCATTTTTCCCTTCACTCAATATCCAAGCTCATTTTTGGCAATGAGCAAAATCTGCTATACAGTTTCATGCTCCAAGGTATCAAGTTCTGGGCACTAGCCACTGGATACCACAACAACTGATAGTGGTTTGACAGGCTTTTCTGAGTTGTTATTACTGTAAGAGTTTGATGTCTAAGTTACAGCTCAGAAGACCTGTCTGTAAAGTACAGATGCTACATTTGACTACAGAATGTCTTTTATTCCTTTTAAGGTCATTGCTGAACAGTGGCTTTAGGATAAAAATGTTAGGCTAAATGGTACAGTAAGACACATGTAAATGACAGCTTCTAAAGGGGGAGGAAAAGTTGTAATTAGAATTAAATGTAGACCTTGCATTAGAAAGTTATCATCTCATGGCTTCGAGGAAATTTCTGTTGAAAGAAAAAGCTACTATTGCATGACGATACATTAAACTGTATTTAATCTTCTTTCACTCTTCTGACCTGTGCTTAGAGAAATTGCAGAAGTTCATTTTAGATCTCTCTTATATTTTTTTGAGTCATCACCTTTGAACCTCTCCTTCCTCTGACACAACCTCCATGAGTCAATATATACAAAACTTCTAATAGAAAATCATCTGAGTACAATTTGAGGACACTCAAATTGCAAATGAAAACCATACAGATTCTCTATAGTCCTTCAGTTCAGAAAAAAAAGTGAGAAAGTGAATAAGAGTGGAACTTCTCACAATGAATCATTTTATCTTAACCAGACCAATGCAGGTCTGCCATCCACCCAGGATGTCAGCTGTATGTAGTTCACAGGAATCTGAACTGTGAACTCTGTACTGTGCATGCTTATTTTCAGTCTGAGTTTACAATCCAAACTAAAGGATAATTATTGCCTTGAAAACCATAAAGAAAAACACTGAAATATGCATGAAACAAATCCATAGCCAATTGCTATCAATCACAAGGTTAAGAAATTATATGTGGAAATGGGCTTAATGGTAAATAAAATATCTATTATTTGTAAATTAGATTTTAACTGTATTTATATATATATATAAGGCTGATTGGAAAAACCAAAACCAAGAACACCATAAAAAGTAACAAAGAAAAAAACATCCTGTGTAGCTCTAGAAAAATGTTTGAAGCAGGGTACCAATCACAACTGTGTAAGAAAACTATTGTCTTGTTAAAAATATTGTCTTGTAAGAACTTCTCTCAGGTGTAATTGTGTCTCCATTTTTGTTGAGTAGTTGCCTAGGTGCCAAAGCTGTCACTAGGTTATTAATAAACTCTGTTGACACAGTTGGGAAGAATAAGAATCCTGCTATGTGTTCAGTATTTCATTCAGACCACCCTGGCACAGTATCGGTACTGTTTTCCAATTATATTGTTTAGCTGAAAACAAATATCAAAACATATTTAGATCACCTGCTAATGAGAGGTGGATATTTTTATGCGCATATGCTGTGCAAACACACACCTGCATCAAATGAAATCTACAGCCATGCCCATTAATGTTGCCCGATTTCAATGAAAAAAACCCAAACAAACCAGTCACAGAGTAACAGGAGAAATCCCTGAGATGAATGGCAATTTTCAGATTCCATCCAAAGCTCGTGGATGCAGGGGAGACTGTTAAGGCATTTCTTAATATAAATTTACATGTACTTCATGTATGACTGGTCAGCTCCTTCAAACTGAGAAAAGGAAAAAAGTGACTTGTTGAAATAACTTGTCTTTACTAGTATTACAATTGTGAGTATGATTATGAAATAAATTCCTGTGTACCCAAATTGACATTTTTTCTCTTATCCTTAAAAATAATCTTGGTTAAGACAGGCCCACAAAGAATGACTCGAGGTCTCTGTCATATGTCTATAGCAACACTGTGTATGCTAAAATGTTATGTGTTTTGTTTACTAGGATGTTTGCTGCTATTCGTGTTTAAAATGTTTGCTTTTTCAGCGGTGTTTTCATAAAATCTTGAATATGATTTCAAATATATTTAATATATTAAGTACAGCCACTGGCTTTAAAAAGCCAAATTTTTCCATAAATCAGTGTGTCTGCTTTATGTTTTATTTCATGGTAAAGGGTAATTTTTTCAACTTTGTATTTTATATTTGTGCAATACAGATAACTGTCACCAATAGTGATATAACTAGTGCAACAAAAGATAGGACAGTGATTATGAAGAAGATAAAATCAATAACAAATCATAGTCTTACATTTATAAAAATCTTAGAAATAAATTAGTATATGTTGGTAAGCAAAAATTGCAACTATTCAAATATAAGGAAGTAGTCTCCATTTCCTAATGGCCTTCCTGTGTATCTTTGAAAACACCAAGTTCTTGAATGAGCTTGAATAGTAAAGTACAAAAGAAAATTGTCTTTTGAATGTTACAGATTAGAAATAGAACTTAACAGCATCTCTTGTCTGCTCCAAATGATGGTGTCACCCTATGCCTCTGTAATATGGAAAGAACTCAATTTTTATTCAAAATGGAGCCTTTCTCTCTGGGAACTTTCCATACTGCCCATAAAATGGCTGAACTTCACAGTAATGTTCCATCTAATATGCTTGATACAGTTACTACATATCCATATCCATATCCATAATATCTACCGTTTTAATTGTTGATAATTTGCTTCACTAATGTAAGTTCACAGTAACATGTCATAATGTGATCCTACTCGGTTGCTGCTGTTATTAGTTGTTGCTTTATGATTGTTCACTGCCATACTCCTTATTGATAATATATTCTTTCTTGCTGAAAGTAATTTGTAATAGCATGTATATTATATATATATATATAAAATTAATCATAGGAATACTTGGTAGTCAGAATAATATTTGTGTCAATATACATGTTAGTGACAATTTTTTGGCAGTATTTGTGACAATCTGCAATAAAGTAAAGAAACTTAGAGGATAAAAGTGTCCATGTATTACAAAATACAACAATATTCCATCATAGCTAGAAAAAGAAATATTTACAGTGCTTTCTTTATTCTTACAGCAGTTTGTGCCAGGAAGAATATTAAACTAATACTTTGTATTTTCTTTGTCTCAGTAAAAAACCTTAAGTTTTCTGCTTCAAAATAATTTAAACAGAATAGTGTTCATTATTCCATGCTTTTAGAAATAATTTCAGAATTCCCTAAAGAATTTTGGTTCCTGATCTCATCACTGCTAAATCTATTGTTTTAACATTTATTTCTTTTTTCCTTTATTTCACTATATATGTACAAGAGCAACGAGTACAGGGAAGACTAGATTGAGAAAGTTATGGTAAGTCATAAAAATACTGTGGAAAAGATCACCACTTCCCTTTTCTAATGGAGTAGGTGAAAGATGGATGAAAAGTATTTTCAGATGATCTTTATCTACTGATGCCTCCCTAAAGGCAATCAGTGCTGTTACTACCAACTTGTTCTGGCTTCTACAGGGACAAAAAGAAACTTATTTTGATTTTCTAAAATTTTTTGTAGCATGAGTTTAACTACATATTTCCAGGATTTTAATGTTGCTTCAACAAGATGTGTTTCCTAGTAAATCCAGGTCATTGTTCTTTTTTCTCACTCTTTATTATTCTTTTTTTTAGATTTATCTTTGAAAATCTTAGATATGTGCATTAAGTGTCTGTGTTTCTGTGTGTGCTAGCTGTTTACAACTTGCTGATCTGAAGAAGATTTTATAGTGGAGTTCCAAGCCCTTTAAAATAGAGGTTTATAATGGAAAAACTGGCAGACCTTTAACTAGATCCACACTACCAGTCACCACTGTAATATTACAAATTTTATAGTAAAAGTAATAGCAATCTACAGACACAGTCTTTATGGTACAATACCATAAAAATTGAAATACCATGAAATGAATTTTTGTTTATTTATTGTATAGTGCTACAGCAATGACTTGTGATTTGAATCTGCTTTCTACAAGTTTTAGTAGCTCAAAAATTAACTCTGTAATATAATTTCATTGTTTGTGCATATCAGTAGGTGTGGATTTCCTGTGTCCATGTATTTATATGTTATGCAACTGCACATTAAATTCTACTTTTCAAATTTAGCTCCTAAAATAGCAGGCACTTTATTCAACACAACCAAAGTTTCAGATGTGTTCTTTAGGGAAAAATCCCAGTCATTTAAAACAGATGAGACTAAACTATGTATGTCTCTTAAGTGCTTGTTGGATCAAATGTCTTCATGGTTAAATTTAGAGCTCAAGGTAAAAATAAAGCACAGTAATGATTTCTAAGTTTCTTGCTGACCAGCTACTGCAAGGTGAGGATATGTGAAGTCCCTTTTCTTCGAGGGTCCAACAGTGCAGGTGCAGCTGGATTGAAAGCATTTCAGCAGCACAGGACTCCTTTCCCTACAGTCACTCACAGTACCCATCTGATTTGGAGACAGATCTGGAGGGGAAGATCTGGGAACTCTCTCAAGTTATCACTTCCCCTAGCTGTGAATACTATAATATATATGACTACTATAATATTGTCATCAAAACAAGGCATAATGCTGACTGGGGCCATTCTGTAGTAGGAATTTACTGATACGATTTACTTACATAAAAATTCTCTTGAGAAAAGAGCACATTTTTAGGTAGGACTCATTCATTGATATTTAACCATCTTAATATCTAGACTGCTGTAGTCATCTGGGCTTCTAGACTACTTTCTAGAGGAAGAAGATGATGTATTCTAACAAATTAAATATATCTGACATGATGGAATAGGAAAGGAAGAACTACTTTTAAAGTTGCTATTAGCATACTTATAGATGTCTAAGGACAGACAAGAGGAACTCATGATTATAAGTGACATAAAGGAGTTCTGATCATGATTGAGCTTTATAGATCCTTCAGTAATGATCATATTGGTTAAAATACTTCTTAATTATGAGTCATTACTGAATGATGTGACTAAAGAAACAGTTTAGTTATAGAATTGTATCTACTAATTAACAATTTGTGGGTTTGAATCACTGAATACACACATGGGAAAAAAAAAATTTCATAGTTTCTAAGTGAGAAGAAGTATAATTTATTTGGACTTGTTCTTTGAAAAAAGTTCGATGCAACAGTTTTTCCTACCATGTATGTGTCAATAGTGTTAATTATGCCCATTTCAAATCATGCAAAGTGAATCTGAGTAGCAGGCAATGGAAGCTTTATAAACAGTTGTGAAAATAGACACAAAAGCCTCATCTCACTGAGGTCACTGGGAGCTTCACATCAGGTGAAATAATGTATCTAATAACTATCAATGAGTTGTGTTTGTAATAAGAAAGATGTTTTCATTCCAATAGTATTGACTATTTCTCTAGGCTAACTACCCTCTAAATCTGAAAAGTGATCTAATCTGTTCTCATGAGCACCACTGGCTGTACTCTGTGTCTCAAATAAAAACTGTTTTATTAAATTAAGTATGAAATTATTTTGCATTTTCAATTTCATTGTTCTTTGAAAGAAAAATAACAACACTTTTTCTCTCTTGTCCTTCTCTGTTTTGATGTATCAGTGTTACTTATAGAAATCTCAGAAATTAGATAAGGAATCATCTCAAAAATACATTTTTCCTGGTAATGTGTATAAGGAAGCAGTAGAACTTTGACATCTGATGTTTAGTTGGCGTGTTAATGTAAAGAGGGTTATTTTTGTACCATAACCTTAATAGGTATTTACCTGAATGCTACACTAAAAAAAATTTATATTAGATATATAAGATATAAGTGTGCGATTGTGTATACATATATGTGTGCATGTATATTTATGAATAGTCTTATTTGTGTCACTGGCAAAAAAAATTACCAACTGTACAATCTTAATTGAAGGTATGAACTGAAGACAGAACAAACCACTTTCATTCTGTTTCAGCCATATTATGTTTTTATTTTTTTTTACTTCAATGCACTTTTAGAGTTTCATGATGGATAGAGAAATGTCTGTTGCACCTTCATCCCTAAAATACTTCTGCCCTTTTTTCAGTGAAATGATGCAAAGCTCAATCCTCAACACTTAAACTTTTATTAGCTTTTCTGGATGACCTATTTCTACTTCTTTGACATGCGACTCAGAAGAAAAATAAGAGGGTAGGAAAAAAACAGAACTGTGTGCTTCATTAGCAGTATTGCATTTTTCTTCTGAAATGAGAAATGTTTTAAAATAATTGCTATTTTCCAGTCAAAGAACACCTGTTGCATAGAGTCTGGTTGATTGATGGTCTACAGGAATTATAAATGTAAAGAGTTATAAAGGGCTCTCCACATAATTTTCATACACAAAGTTAAAGCTGCTCCATTTTTTGAATGATAAGCAAACAATTAGTTGTGTAAAGCACTGCAGAAATTACTTTAAAAACAGAGGGTTTTGCACAGATATTGAAATGCTCTGTTTTGAGCTCATGATTCTAGAAGACTAATGAGGAAAAAATAAATTTGCAGATTCCAATAGGATTTGTGTGATTTCATATAGGTAGTTAACTTCATTTACCGAGAGGAGATATACAGTTTAGACTATTTTTAAATTAAAAAAATCTTTGAAAGAATGCATTTGTTTAATACAACAGATTTGTTACTGGTGTTTTCTTTCTCTAAACCAATATGAAATTGTACCATTTTGAAGCATCATAACAATAGGGTAAGAGAAACAGCAACATTAATTTAAAATGTTTTATGGATTTTTTTCCTTTTTTTATTTAATTCTCTTTTGTGGTCTTGTTTTCTTAGTATCCTGTTTGTTTATTTTTTCAAGGTCAAATTATATTCCTCAGTCTTTTGTCTAAACTATGTAATTTCCAATGTACTTTTTAGTCATTCTGAAACTGAAATGCACAAAGTAAGATTTAGGTTTTGCCTTTTTATTCCAAAAGAGCTTTGCAACCATAAATACTTGATAATATTAATAACCTTGAATCTTATGTATGTATCTTTTCCTAAGGAATAGAGTTCTTTAGAACTACTGAACTATTAAATGCATTATATCTCTCTCTTTAATTTCTATCACTAACAGATTTGCTTCCTGATTTCTTATCAAGCTCTAAATTTCATATTTTGTTCATGAACTTTCTATGAAAATGAAAAAACTTAATCTTTTTAAAACAAATAGCAAAATTTAGAAATCTATACAAAATCAACCGTATATTTATTTTTATATACACATGATTGAACCCTCATATTTTGTTTGACTCAGGCCATTAACATTTGTTGGTTTGTATGATTCTTTTTGTTGGTATTTTTTTTAAATTGTGAGTTGTAAAGGACCAAGTATACTTTTCTCTTAAAACTCAGTTTATCTAAAACTTTTTGTATGAAAAATGTACACATATATATATATATAATATATATGTATGTATGTATATAAACTTCTTTTTATTAAGTGCTTCAGAACGAGAAGCCAGGTCAAAGTAGGAATGTAATTAAGCAAAGAACAGCACAGCATGAAATAGAGATGCATATACATATTCATTTCAATTTTGGAAAGCCAGACAATCAAAAATATCCAAGATTTATATTATGAAACATTCATTACCATCATCAGCAAAAATAACTTCTAAGGTTTTGCATGGGTTCTCTGAGAGTTTTCCTGGACTTCACTATTGAAATTAGGCTAGAAATATGTTTTATGTAAATACATCATTAGGGAGAATTCTGTGATTATACAGAACAGATGAAAGCTTACTCTGCACTGTACAATATCAAAGTAATGTCTCTCTCACCACAGAATACACACGGTAATAGAGTACATAAATATGAGCTTTGGCTTGGGTGGCAGGAGAGGTCAAAGATTAGGTATGCAGGCCATTAGTGTTTAATTTCCAGTTTTGAGCATCATTATCCTACTGTGAATGCTGTTATTGCCCTTTGATGAAAGAATTTCTGTGTTGTAATCCCATCACTGATTCAGTCTATTTGCATTACTTCTTCCTAGTGACTGGTTTCTACTGTTTAGCACTATTTGTTTAATATTTAATATTTTTTCCCACCTTATTTTGCATTATTTTAAACTCTGTCTTATTCTGAATTCCTAACTTTTAGACTATATTCTTTGAACTCATTCTTGATAGGCTTTATCCCATCTAACTTAGGCATCTAAAAGTTGGGCAAACAGTTAAGTGTGAACAAGACATTTAAGGCTGATTTTATGCATGCCTGTGTTCCTTTCTGTTTACTGTGAAGGTATCTTAGGACTTAGATATTAATTCCCTATCCATAAAAGCATAGATGACATGAATCATGGTCTTAGATCTCATTCCAAACACCTTATTTTTCCCCACATTTGTTTTAACAATCTGTGTAATTACAATAATTAAAAGCCTGAATTATTTCACCAAGGAAGTAATCTATAAAGCAGTTCTATGCTTTATACAGTTCAGTGCTTTTATTAGAGTTTTGTGAAATCTCTATAGTGTTACTGGCACAAATATCACCAAAAAAACCAAACTTAAATTTAAACCACACTTAATAGTACAAATTAACTGAAAGCCTGAAAAAGTCCAGAAAATATTCTGTATCAGCATTTCTAGAAAGTGAATTGACAAAAATTAGTTATGATGATATAGACAAAAGACATAAACTCATTCCATGGGTACATATTTATCTGCAGTGCCATCCAGGGATCCAAACTGCACCCTTCAATGTGCAGTTACTCTCTCTCATAGTTTTTTTTCTGTTTCCATATTCTTGTATATCTGGATATGATTTGCTCAGCTTTCGTTTCAGATTTGTAATCCAGTGTGCAGCTGGTCTAGAAAACTGTTTTGAAAAAAGCTATGTAAGAACCACACTTATCACTGAAAATTTTCTTTTCAATACCCTTATTTGCTGTATTTATTTTACATTTCTAAATGGAAGCTAATTTGTGTCGAGCAGCAACAGCTTAGATTTTATAATCAATACACGAGGAAAATATGTGAATACATTTTACTATTGATTTTGGTTTATCATTTAGGTTTCAAATGAATCCTTCCCTTTATTCATCTTCAGTTAATACCCATTTCTGCTGTTAACAGAAATACACCTTCTGCCTCGGTGCCTTGGAAACTGATTCACAATGTTTTGCAACATTAACTTGAAACCATTATGTTATTCATCACATATATTGTCCAGAATATTATGCTAAATATTGTGAAGTAAATAAAATCACACAGGCATTTGCTTCATGTTTCCTGTTGAGGTGGAAATTTTCTGTTGTTCTGAGATATCCATGGTGCAGTAGAAAAGTTTCCAGCTCTTTATAAGCTTCTGAATCTGTTGCTTGTTCATGGAGGCAGTCACATTGCTTGTTTTCATCTCTTAAACTAGGTACACGCTCCCTCCTCAGTCTTCTTATGCTGCTGTATGTTTTCTTCTGTCTTGTAAAGTTCACCTGTGAATAAGACTCATACATAAGATGCTCTGTATCCCATTAAATATATATATGATCTGTACATGTTAGACAAAATATATACAGCTTTAATAGAGAAAAAATCCAATGTTTATCAATTAAAACATTTAAAACATAACATATACCCCTTTTTCCTGCTGAATGCAAGACGAAATTTACAGAGATCTCTCTTCATATTCCTGGAGGATCTGTGTGAAAGGACAGCTTCTGCCTCCGAATCTACACAAAAAATGGGTGTGGGAGTGTATTTTGTTCCTTTATCCAGACAAAAGACATAAGAATGTGTGGTGGCTTAAGGATGTCTTGCTGCGACATTCCCACCCAGATGCTCACTCACTCTCTCCTCAACAGAACAGAGTGGAAGGTAAGACACAAAACTTACAGGTGTAGATATGGACAGGGAGACTACTTACCAATCACTATCACAGGAAAAGCAGATTTGATTTCGAGAAGATTGTTAATGTACTTTATTGTCAATTAAAAACAGAGCAGATTTGTGAGAAACAATGTCAAAACCTGAAACGCTTCCCCCTAACTCCCTGCTTCCAAGGCTCAACCTCATTCCTCTATTTCTGACTCCTGTGTCTCCTCCAGTCCCTGAGCTGTGCAGGCGTAAGGGGAATGGAGGTCCTGGTCAGTCCATAGAGGCTTCTCCCTGCCACTCATTCCTCCTCCTCACCCTCTTCCCCTGCTTCAGTGAGGTGTCCCTCCCATGGAATACAGACCTTCACAAGCTCTCCCAGCATGGTGGGTCTTCTCCACAGGCCACAGCCTCTGTGAGGAGCCTGCTCTATGTGCACCCTCCACTGGCTGCAGTTTCCTTAAGGACACATCCCCTTGCTGCCAAATGGGCTCCTCCACAGGCTATGGACAGATCTCTGATCCACCACATCCTGCAAGGACTGCTGGTGGACAGGCTGCCTGCACCATGGTCTGGGGGCAATCTCTGTACTGTTCATAAAGTACCTCCTCCTGTTTTCTATTCTGGCCTGGACGTCTGCAGGGGCGTTTCTCACAGCAATGTTTTCTCTTTGTCACTCTGTGCGGTCCCGTGTGGCATGCTGACCTTTCTCAAATCCCCTTTCCCAGAGGTGTCACCCCCTTGGCTGCGAGGCTCAGCCGTGCCCCATGGTTGGAACCTTTTGGAAACAACTGTTCTCCCACTGCCAGCACTTGGGCACCTGCACCCCACATGGTAGATTTTCCCAATCTGTAAGTGAATAATTCAACACTTATGTTCTGCAGAGGAAGGAAGTGTTTTGGCCTTGAAACATTGCTGTGTGGTGCCCAGCACACAACCACATAAACTCTCCCTCCCCTTGTACTTTAACAAAGTTCTTCCCATACAACAAAGAGATAAAGTTCATATTCTGAGAAACACAGTTTTGGAGATTAATTTTGTTTCTTAAAGAATGGGAGTTAATACATCTGTGGTGTTTTTTCAGGCAATTTTTAATAGATGTTACGAGAATGACTGTGAGAAACTGAATTCCAAGGAATTTTTTTTTAAATTATTTTTTTTTCTTTTGTATTTCTGTAGGATTTCTTTTTCCACATCTTTGTTTAATAAGACTGTGGTTGATGGGGCTGTGGTTAATATTGAGGCTTAATTGATTTTTTAAAATATTTTATTGCTTCAGCTGCAAAAAAACAGATCATGAAACATCTGTCTTTCAAGTACAAGTCTTGATTACCAAAGCAGCATGATTAGAGTATATCAAGAAAATTCTACATTCACTGTGGAGGAGATAAAGTAATAATCATCTTTTCCCCCTTCTTCTGAATCTGAATATTTGGGAAGAACTGTGTGATCAGCCCCATCCCGATAATTTCAGAATGAGGGTCCTAGTATGAAAATCATTTTAGCAGAGCAATAACAAGACAAGAATATTGAACCCATATAATATTTATTATGGAACTACATGTATATTTGAGTGCACAGTGAAGTGGATGTGAAAATCAGGGGCTGGAACAGGGAGTGTGGTGGGATGTGAACCTGTGGTGTTATCATGAAAAATAGGTAACTTTCACAATCACAGAGGAAGTTCTGGCTTTGTTACCTGATTATTCTTGTTCTTCTTTCAAGGCAGGTATAAAAAATCCTTATGAAATCAAACAGAGAAAGGAAGCAGACAAAAAATGTGGGGGTTTTTTTTGATTGCCGTTCATGGAAACACATATGAACAAAAGGAATAAGAATGAACCAAGTGTTAAGAAACTGAGTGTAGGCTTGCATCTTATATTATTCTCTTCAGTGTTTGTAACCTGGAGGACAGGTGTTATAATTTTCTAGGAAGTTGTGAGGCAATGCCAAGCGTTACAATTTCATGGGCATATAATCAAAACAGGAAGGTGTAAGATAAGACATGTATTTAAGATCAACTGTTACATGCTGTGATGTGTAATTTATAGGAGATATGTCCAGATTAGTGGATGAATGCTTGTAATTCAACCCTTTGAAGCAACAATTGAATTATAAATAACACAGTGTTTGGCTATTACTGCATGTAATTAAATTTTCTTAGTTTCAAAAATCTTGATTTGGGGCAAAAGGAGTTCAAGGCATATCCACTGATAATAATATAATGAATGTGTGTTAGGATGATATAATTCTGAATAATGATTCAGAATTATAGATTTAAATGTTTGTTTCTTAAAGACATTGCTTAGACCTGAGAAATGAAATTACAGACTCCTGGAGGTAGGCATTATGTTAGCTCTGTGTTTTTAAAACACCAAGTGAAATGGAATGATCATGATCAGGGCTCCTTAGTGCAAACACATAGACAGAGAAAAAAATAGAAAATTACATTGTATTAAGCAATAGCATACCTTGACATGGCTACAATTTGTTCTCCAAGGAAGTGTGTAAAAGTATGTTTTCCCCCATTACCTCAAACAAAAATATGCTCTGTATGATAAACCTGCAGGCATGCAGCTTACTCTTAAGCATGTATGAGTAAGTCTTGGCTAGTCTAGTCTCTTGATTAAACTTACTTTCTCAATTAAAAAGCTTAAAATAATCATTGATAATGAAGACTTAAGGAAATGCATGTGATATAAGTTCTAAATGCAACATTAAAGTTAAACCAGGTTCTGAGGTGTTTATTGGGTTTCAATAGAGCTAATAAAGAATTTAAATTTTGTGTAGAAAGTATTGTGAAAAATATTTATGAAATTCTAATATGCTTAAAACATTGATAAACTCAGCTGAAAAATGGAAAATAAGATAAAACATAGTAAATCATCTGAATAGCATCAAACGAACAGAGAGAAGAAAGTTTCCTGTCTTTTACATCCCTTGATCACATTGATGTTAATAAAGCAGCATTTCTTTCATTGAAGAACAATTAAGAAATACTGAAACTCTTAAACACTTGAAAAGTGATAATGTGTGTTCCACTACTTTTTTTAATGTCTAGCCAAATGGTATCTCTGATTGGAATTCCTGGATGCAATAGGAAAAAACACAAATCAAAACTAAACAACTGAGTTTTCTGGGAGATAAACTGCTCCATTTACTTAGTTGAAACAAAATCAGAACTGAAACAGTTTATTGATTTAATAATGGCACTTTATTAATTGAGAGCCAGCGAAGTATGTGTGCAGAATCAATACCAGGAGTACAACAAATAAAGCATGAAACAAGAGATTATTATTAAGGAACGCCCACAAATAGCGGGGCACTGGCTGCCTGCCGCACACATCCCATGGTAGAGGGCTCTGCCTATTGTAGGGGGAGGTGATGATGCCATGGGAGGTTTGCAGACACTGCCCAACCTGTTTCTCTTCCTTCTCTCCCTAAGGCTTCTCCCTACACATTGCAAATTAAGAGGCCTCTTTACACTTCATTTGTCAGGGGTGGTCCAATAGGTCCTTTCGCACTAGCAAAGGTATAACGATATTTATGTGTGAAATACAAGTGCTCAAATGTAGCCATTTGCAGTCATGTCAACATCCTTCTTCTGACCATTGTCTTAGAAGGAAAGAAAAAGCCAATGTTTTAAACGGAATCTGAAATAAAAGCAAAAATTATTTGCCTCTGATTACATTCAAGAAGGTTTGAGTCCTTCCTCCACCACCTTTTTTTTCTTTCTTTTGTATTTTTGTTATAAAAATGATGCTATATGCTGGTTTAAAAAAAAATCACCAAAATTATGGACTATGTTAGAAAATAATTGTGCTGTTGTGTTTTGTCATGACAGTTTTAATTTATCTTCTATTAAAACACATATAACTTACAAAAGATTTTTTTAGAAATTATGTCTTAAAATGCAGGTTTAAGCAATCAGCTTTAGCTCAGGTCTTCCAAGAAGCTTAATTAAACATACAAAAAGGATACAAGGAGAAGTTGATTTTCACAGCCATTGATTTTATTCTAAAAAACAAAACCATTGAAAATTGTTCTTGACTGAAGTTGTAATGGAATGACTTCCTTTAAAAAAAGCAGATTGACTAAAAGTGTGAGGAATGCTGCCATAATTCACCTCATCCTAAATCAAGGAGGCAACATATTTTCACTGACACTTGAATGCGTGAAACATATTTTATTTATCTCTTATGTCAAAAAGCCCTATCATTTCTATTCAGATTTTGTTCTAAAACCTTTCTTTTCTGTATTGGAGCTATTTTGGACTATCCTTCTGTAGAATTTAATGGTTATTGTTTTATAGGTGTTACGGGCATGGACCCAGTCATTTCCAGTGAACAATTTTGATGGAATGTCTTGATATCTTTTCATTGTAAAAGAGGTTTGTCTTCTACGTAATGTGTTTCTTTCTGACCAAAGTCTCAGGAGAGACCCTGAGATAATTTTTGTTTGTTTTTCTCTTGTGGTCCAGGACTGAGTGTCACCATGCTTCCTTGGTGGTCATGGAAACTACTTTTCTAGCAACCTGAGTGTGCTAGTACTTGATTTCAGGAATAGTTTCAGTGTAGAGGTTTGAAAGTATACGGAAGCTATTTTCCTGTCCAATTTTTGCTTGGATTCAAGGGTCATCATGAAGTTATTTATTAAGAAGAAATATTGCCATTCTGGCATATTATACAATTCAGCTTTATGCTAACAATCTGTTCCTTGGGTTGGCTAGCATGGGAAATTCTTATTCAAGAAAACACTGTTGGGGAATAAATCTGGAGCAGGTAGCTCGGTTTGCAGACTGCAGATTGAGATGCGGATTGAGATGCAGACTGAGCTCTGGGTGGGACCCCAGAGAGACAACAGGCCGTGAGCTGCCAACCCTTTGCCCAACAAAGAGCACGAAGAGGGTGGTGCCAGACGGGTGAATGGACCCTGATGGACACAGCAAGAGCAAAGACTCAAAGGAAGAAGGGGATCTGGGTGTGGTTAGGTGTGAGGCTATAAAAGCCCAGGGGGTCCTTTGTTGGGGGTCCCTTCTGAGAGGCACCAGCTGGGGCTGTTTCTGTGTAACTGCACCATGAATAAATTGCTTTATGGAACGAGATATCTGAGTCTCTGACATGGGAAATATGGGAGGTAAGGGAACCTGGCCTGACTGTGTGAGAGTGGGATGTGTGGGGAGTCAGGGGGGTTGCAGGAGCCACCCACTGGGAAGAGGCTTCAGTCCCAGCAGTGAAATTCCCTGGCCTTGGCAGTGTGATGGACAGAGAGTCTCTTGAATGGACAGACTGGGAAGTTTCCTTAGCAACTCTACAGCTCTACAGAGCTGTACTTCAGCAACTGCAGAAGAGAAAAACAAAGAACATAAAAAGGCATCTACATAAGATGAGACGGAGATAGGGGAGGTTTTTCATATTTTTTTTTAAATAATTGGTATTCTGTTTGCTGAATGAGCGTTTCTAAGCCCTGCCAATCTGTAGGAAGTGCATTCTGATGGAGGGACAATGCTTTTCTGAAGTGGGGCGCCATATAAGTGCTTTTATTTACTATAATATTGCACCCAAAAGCAGACAACCTATTTCTCAAGAGAGGAAAGAGACTGTTGTGTCTGAAATGCAAAAATTGAAGCACATGGTAATGGCTTGAACTGCTCAGTGTCATAATCCAAGAAACCACAGAAACTCGGCAGAATGCTCAGAAATTTATTGAAAAGACCACAGACATGGTAGTATCAATGTTCAACAAAGGTTTTAAAATAAATTTCAGATTAATATTTGATGCTTGTATTACAGAAATTTTTCCTAAAGCACAGTACGACATTGCAAGCCTTGAGATTACATCAGAACCCAGAAGTTGCCCTTTCAGTTATATTTCCTTTCTTTGTATTAAGCTACCAGGTAGTCCTGGACTTTGTCCTATTTGCATTAAAAGGAAAAAAAAAGTCTTTTGTTGGCAAGATGAAACAAATATTTTGCATTTTTTATTTGCATTGTGGTTTTCTTTGAGATTTTTGTAGGAGTTTTGTTGGTTTGGGGTTTTGTTGTTGATGATGGTAGTTTGGGGTTTTTTAACTTGTCTTGCATTTTAATATCTTAGTTTCTTTGGGTGCTTTTGTCTTCCTTTCTTCGTTACTGCTATTCTTTCTATCCCCCACCTTCTTAAACTGACTTCTGGTGTGCTTTGGGCTAGTTTAGGGTTAATTGGAAGGAATGTACTGTGGAAGGAATGTCCTCTATGTGGTATCCTTTCTAAGAGAGTTTTAATGCTTCCCCAAAGTCCTACATCTTTTTAAAGCAATTAGGTTGTTCCAGTGAACAAACATCCCTTCAATTTTCTCGAAAGGGCAATGACTTCATATCTTATTTCTCACAGCAATTTGAACAATATTCTTGATGTGCTGATAGTAAACCAGATGATTCCTGGATCCTGGAAGGATGAGATCTATATTATATACCTGTGGATAGTAATTTCCTCCTCTTTTGCCTGGGAAGTCAAAAAACTGTCTAGTAGGAATTTTTCTATAGATGTAGTGCTCTTGTGCTTTCTTATTTAAAATATTCACCTTCTCTAACCTCACATTTTATGCCTAGAAATTAAGTGTTTGTATAATATCTGCTGTCCAGGGAGTTGCCTCTGTGATCAGACTTTGAGGCACAAAACTCAAAATAAACATGCAAATGTTATTAATATCTTCATTTCTGCAGGAATCTTAATAGTGAGGAAAGGGAAAAGAGGCCCTTCCCCTTCCCCCTTCATTTTTTCATCCTTTACTTTCAGATATCCTGGTCATTTGTGGGTTTCCAGGGATGAAATTTCATTTTCTTCCACAGTGTTATGACGTTAAAAGGTTTCACTGGAAAATGAGGACAAAAAGCAGGAGTCCTTTCCCTGAGCATTTGTACTCACTCTTTTTGTGTTTCCATGAAAATATGGATGGAGAGAGGGGAAGGCTATGATCCAGTAATTGTCAAAGATCAAACTGTGAGAAATTGAGAAATAAGCAGAATGACCTAGCTTATATGAAGAACCACACAGCACAGAGAAAATGAGGAGCAGAGGACACAGGCTCTGGAATCAAAAGCCTGAGGCGGGACATGTTGCAAGTCAGCATGGGGCTTTCTTTTTTTCTTTTTGGAAATATGGAAATAGATTCAGCCATACGGTCTTTCTTAGAGCTCTTTTAAGCTTCAGTGAATACTAACTGAAACAAAGGTGTCTGGAAAAAAATGTCTGGCTCAATATTTGAACATTTTGATGGAAAAATTATATACTAACCTGAAGGGAGGGTTTGCAGAGTATGTTCATGCTATGTCTACACAGAGCAGGAAATTCTCTTGCCTTCCAAATGGCTTTTGTTTAACATTCATTTCATGAACTGGAGATGGGGAATTTCCTTGATTGCTATGTATATACATAAAACAATAGTCAAGTTGTCTTCCTACCAAAACCAAAAACCACCCACCATCGCGGCTATGCTAAGAAATAAGCAGGTGAGAATTCAAATTGCTCTAATTCCAAAATAAACAAAATACAATATTGTATATTTAGAGATAGTTTTTGCAATTTGCTCCTAATTGATTCCATAATTATACCCTGTTTTTCCCCTGAATATTAAACTTCTGATGTTCTCTGTATGAATATTTTTTACAGGGTTTTCCTCAAATTTATACTAACAAAATCTATACCTCTGGTTTTAGCATTCAATTTTGTGAGAAATATTCAGCAAGAGAAGTTAAATAAGAGCAGACTAAAAATATATTGACAATTTAATGCATTCAAACCGTTGCAACAAAATACTAGAGATTTTACACGTGAGACATAGACTTAGATCTAAGTCTTTATAAGAGTTTATGTATTTATTATATAATACCCCCTAAATTTAATCTAGGTAATGAGTCAAGTCTAACTGAGAAACTCAAGGAAGAAGGAAGCTAATCACATGGGCAGATAAATTGGGATACTGCATTTTTTCCACACATAAAATCAGAAAATGTTGTCCATGAATCATGATCTCGTGCTTGCTCGAACAGATTTATAAAACAAAAAGGCCATATTTTCATTTAATGGCTTGTATGACTCATAAAATGTTCCATGATATAAGCTACTTCAGTTTGCCCATAGTGGAGGATAAGATAGAAGGGTTCAAGATAGAGTTAATAACAAATAATGTTTTCTCAACTCCAAGAAGCTGAATAAGGACAACTTGATCGCTTTGGTGACTGATTTAGGAACAGAAGCTGCAATTATCTTTACTGATGAATGTAAAAGAAAATGCAGTTGCAACAGGAATTTCATTTCCAAAGAGGGAATCTGGCAGGGTGTGAAGTATCATCCAAGTCAAAGACAAAAATATCAGAGATGCTTTAATCAGGTCCAGGAGCAGAGGCTAAACCCCCACATACAAGGAAATTTCAATACGATACATATATGACTCTTCTCTTTGTACTTGCTAAGTTTGTTAGACATGCATGAAAGAAAAAGATTCTGAAAAGGAAATTAGGGTTTGAAATTTTCTGATTTGCCATTTTTAAAACATAACTGACCTATTCTTCAGAGGAAGAAGTGCCATGGTTCAGTATTTTCTATACTGATGCACTGTTTGTTTGTTTGTTTGTTTGATTTTATGAAGAGCACTATTCTCCCC
>VZRL01002970.1:432711-473415 GCA_013397895.1 Origma solitaria
AATCTCTAGAATTTTTTACAAATACTTTTGGAATATGAGGTTATGGAAACATACAAAACTAAGTTTCCAGTTCTGTGTCCTGTACTACCGGCACTCTAAGTCTTGAAAATGAAATTTCCCCAGGTGGAATAATATCTCAGGAAATTGGGTGACTATAAGTGGAACAAATTTATTTCGTTCCCATTGCCTTTTTTGTGTGCAGTGGTACTCTAAAAACTGAGAAATATTTATTAAGAATGAAGTCTGTTGAGATCAGTAGATCAAGATCAAAGAGAGCAAGACTGTTTTTTCACTTAAATGCACATTTGACAATGCAGACATTCCTGAGAGCAGAAATATAATGTGCCCCAATTGGAATTGCACTGTGATTTGAGGTTCACCCTTGGAATTATCCTTCAGACACTTGCATCAAATATAGGTGTCCAGCCCTTAGTATAAAGAAGGGGAGAGGTAAAGGGAAGTGAAACCACCTATTGAATGATGTCTGAATGAAATCTAATTTTCTGGTCCTGCATATACAATTCTACAGTCATTTTTCTGACTTATGTAAAAACCGTCACTTCCTTTTTTTTTTCACTAAATGGCATTTTCTTCCAAGAGGTACTTGAATGAAATCCAGCTCTTTGTAGGTAATGCTGAAATGAGTATTGTTCTGAAGATGTTACAGGCCCTGCTTTTGTTGAAACCTAACAGAAGTATTATTTAATTTTTTAGACAAAATGCAGGCCTTTCTAAATTGTTCAGATATTTATATCTAAAAAAAACCCCAAAACTGGGGTCTAATAAGCAGAGTCTTAAAATAGAGTTCCTTTATACTATTTTTTCTGATGCATATGTAAACCACCAATTTTCTACATCCAACTTGATGTCAGTTGATGCTGTGATCTAAAAGTTTTCAGCATAATCTGACATTTGGACCAACAAGAAGCTGTACAGCATGTTTATTATTGCCCTGTTCTTCTACCTGCTTTCCAGTTGTGCATGACAGTATGATGCTGTTGTACTTACATAGTTTCATTTCATTTGCCAGTCATTTGTGTGAGCAGTAAAGTCAGTATTTTAGTCATGTGTCCTCTGACTATGGTTGGTATTTCTATGGCATAATTTGCATGTCACTAGTACCAAACTCAAGGAACTGTGAGTAGCAAACCCACCATGTTGATTGTTTTCCTTATACTCCTTCATGCTGTTTCATTGGTGTATACCACTTTCACTAAAACTGTAACTCTTACAACATTTTCACTGCTTTTTTTTTACTCATCATCTCATGTGGCAAACTCCCAGATATATCAGACCATATCTTGGTCTGATACAAGCAGTTATGCCTTCCCAGCCTGTCTTTTTTGTCTTTTTTGTCTTTTTTGTGGCTGACTCCAGCTTCTCAATAACAAGCTACATTTTTAGGACTACACTGAAATGAAATATAATCTGGAAGGGGTTTTAAAAATAAAATTCATTTTCCAGAATAAAAGAAATCAAATTCAGCTACAACAAAGTCTTGATGATAAGTAATCAACAAGGCAGGTGTAAAAAGTTTTTCAGGCTCCTTGCCCTAAAAATATTTAAAATCTAACAGGCATCTACCTTGCAATATAAGCCCTTTTATCATCATTTGATCAGAATGGACATTCTTCAAAGAATTGCCAGGTTATTCTAAGTCTAAATGAAAGGCAAACCAGACCTAATTACTTCAACTTTTCTTCTAAGGTCAATAGCATTTTTAAACCTTGTAATTAACCTCACTGGTCTCTTCTAGACTTTCTCACACTGACTTACACATTTTCTGAAGTACAATGGCCAAGACTGAACAGAGTTATATATATTGGTATTAATACACCCCAATATGGCACATGCCTTCTTTAGTAAGCATGTGAATTTATTGTCTCTTCTTCAATTAGTGATCCATTACACACCATTATTCTTATTCCACTTTGCTGTCCATCCTCTTCTTGTATTTCTGTAGTCAGTTGTTCCTGCACAGGCGCAGAACTTTCTGTTTCTCTTACTGACTTTTTTTTCCAAACCCTTCATAAATCTGGCCTAATTGAAAACATAGATTTTGTCCTCTAGTGCCCCTGTGGCCCTCCCCCAAATTTTCTTTTTTGTTAGTAAATTCAATAAAATACATTCTCTTCCATTCTCTGTGCCATGTGGATCAGCAATCAATAAGTCCTTCCATTATAACAACAAGTTATTGATAATTACTCTTTGGGATTATCTTTTCTAACTAGTTTTCTACCCACACTGTTGTAGTTTCTTGTTTCATGTTTGATTATCAGAATGTGATTCATTTCCATTGTAGCTTTAGGAAAGCCAAGATAAGTCATTTGTTCACTCTACTATTCATAAGGGTGCAATCCTATCTAAAAAAATAAGGGCGCAAGGAAGTTTTTTATTTTGTTTCTTCACCTCTTGAAGCTATACGTTTTCTAGAAGTCATTTAGTCTCAGCTGACTTGTTCCTGAGGAATGAAACAGAAAAGGAAGTAAATACTATATTTGCTAAAACCATTCCTTTGTCATTCTTTTTGTGTGTTGAGCAACAGAGTAACACTTTCCTCAGTCTCTTGAACACTGAATGCACTTGCAGAGAAGATTCTTGTTATTTTTCGTATTTTAGTAGTGACCTCTCAATCTTTGCTTTGCCTTTCCAGTCCTTCCAAACATAAGCCACATATCTGATGATGTCGTCTGTAATAAGAACTCCTTTCACTTCCTGAGGTTATCTGGTTCCAGTTAACCCCCAACCACTAATTTTTATTAATTTTACTGTGAGTTGTTTTTTCAGCCTAAATTATACTCTCACTAAAAATTGCAATGCCAGCCTTTCAAATTCTAATTTGTACTTTCTGCCCTCTGAGTGAGGATGGCTGAATTTGAAAATTCCCTGGATCAGTGTCTGAAGAGGTACTTTAGCTCCTCAGGTGGGAGAGCTGAGTATTGCTTGTCTGAATAAATTATTACCTCAAAAGAGTAATAGCAATTGGCTAAGTTGAACCAACACGAACATACAGGTTCTATTAACCTCAAATTACCATTACAGATGAGCACACATTCAGGAAGTGGGTTATATAAATAAAGCGTGCTACTTCATTAAATCAATAAAAGAATAACAGGCCTTACAGTAGGGAAAATGCTGCCAATTTGCAAAGAAGGCTATGCAAAAGGATTTGTAATTAGATTGCCTCCAGCTTCTTAATATTGACCTCAAATATCTCCAATATGGATAGTGATAAATAGCTTTTCTTTTTGCAAATAGCAAACCATTATGATAAAATCTATTTTAAAGCTATCAACCTCATTTAGTCATTCTGAAAGTGAATCAAACTTTGTATAAATATATAGTGAGGTATTCTTTTTATGAGGAAAACCCAGAAGTTAACTCCAATGAATCTTTGAAAAACTGTGGGTGAAAAAAGTCTCTCCAGTTTCCCCTTTATCTTAAAGTTATCCGGTTTCCCCTTTATGTTTTAAAATAAAGAACAAAATCATAACCCCTCTTCAGAATATGATTGGATCCCATAAGGTGGAAGGACAATAAATTGATCTTCGCCACTGCATATATTAAGATACTTACTTTTATCAATGCTGATATTAAATATAGAATCATCTCACATGAATAGTTCTGCTACACTCAAATTCAGTAGGCTTAGTACCTTTAGGATTCTCAAGCCTTATCAAAATTTTGATCTTCCTAAAGTCTTGAAAACCTAGGTGTATTGTAGACAAACTCAGACATTTTCATTCCTGTACACAACTGATTGTATAATTCACTTTGAAAGTCACAGAATCACAGAATATGCTCAGTTGGAAGGGACCCACGAGAGTCATCAAAGTCCAACTCCTGGGCCTGCACAGGACAGCACCAAGAATCACACCATGTGCCTGAGAGTGTTGTCCAAACACTTCTTGAACACTGTCAATTTTGGTGCCATGATTGCTTCAACGGAGTTTACCTTTGTGCCCCATAATTTTAAAATTATTTATTAAAACAATATTCTTTTTGAAACTGCTTAGAAAATAAAATAGAAAATCTGTAATTTTTTTCTTTATTGCATATTTAGAGATCTTTTCTCGACATCTGCTTTTCCAACAGGAGAAAGCAATGACTTGCTTTTACGTTTCTTTCTCTTTAAGATCAGGGATTCAATCCATTTCATGAAACTTTTTTTTTCCCAGTTCCATTACATTCATTGAGCCATCTCTCATGATGGTAGCATCCATCATGAATATTTTAAATATCTCTTTCAAAATAGTGCTACAGCTTCTCCCAGGCTGGCAGCTACACCTGGGAAGTGGACCCTTGTTGCTAAACTCCGGTGAAGGATGCGTGCTCTGATGTGTTGCTAGAGCTGTGTCTGCAGCCTGCCATGCCCTGTAGGTCCCTGTGTCAAGGGCAGATGGTCAGGACACCATTTATCTGCAACTGCTGTGGAATAAGAGTAAGGGAAGCCTATATATCAAAAGAGTTGCCTCAGTGGAATCCATTTTTGAGAAATATCTGCCGTATTTCTCAGACATCAAACTATTCATGCAAGGGATAGAGACCAACTACACTGGTACCTTTTACTTAGCTCTGATATTTAAAAATAGAACTGTGTTAAAGGAAAGCCGTAACCACTGAAATCCTAGTTAAGTGTCTTCTTATTTAGCTGTGAAATTGTTTCTTGGAGCCTATCCATTCCTGCCAGTAACTTCTGATTTTCATACTGCTACCATGGGGTTTTTTATTTAAAAGAGAATATTAGTATCAGAGGGGACAAATGGCTTGTGCTAGGTCTGTCTGCAGAGGAAAAAGGGCGTGGACTTGAAAAATTACAAAGAAAGATTGTGAGGACTTTGGTAAAAAATCAAACTAATGCTCTCTTCTTCAGAATGTTTTAGATGAGCAAAATATTAGAAAATAGGAAAGGGAACAAGATGTCTGGGAGAAGATACTTTTATGAAGAAAAATTAGGAGGAAATGAGTTAATGTATCTCTGCAAGCAGAAAGACAACATTCCCAAGGTATCACCTGTCCTAATCTCAGCCAAAAAACCTATGAGGACAGCAAAAGTGTAATAGCTCTTATGAGTTGAAGAGAAAGCAGATTTTTTTTTTTTACATCATAGTAGGATCCTTAAAAAATGGCTGGAATAAATAAAAAACACAGAAGTTCTTGTTGTCCTTTTACAGAAAAAGTATTCTGATAACAAGAATATTAAATAAGCTTCAGGAAATTGATAATTAGTTGTAATCAGCACTTACTATGAAGATTTGGACAAATCACAGAATTTCTGGTGCTTAATTCGTCATTTGCCTTTTCCTAATTTGTTGGGTTATTCAAGGATAAAATCTGACCACAAAAATACTGTGTAGGGTTAAAGTGAACAAGAGACCAACACAATGCAAAACAAAGTCATGTAACTGTAGTCAACAGGGTTGTCCCTAACAGTTCATGGATCAGTGGGTCCAACTGAATGTGAGTTATCGTACTATTATAGAATGTTATGAGGCTGGAACGGACCTTGAAGATCATCTAGTACCAATATCCTCCGTGCCATGGGCAGGGGTATCTTCCACTTGTTCACGTTGTTCAAGGCCTGATCCAACTTGAGTTTGAACACTGCCAGGGTAGGGACATCCCCCGTCTCCCTGGGTGACCTGTTCTAGTATCTCACCACCCTCACAAGTAAACAAATTCTTTCTAATGTTCAGCCTAAATTTCCCCTCTTTCAATTTGTACCTATACTCTGAATCCTTTTGGTTCTGAAAAATCATGTTCATCTGATTTGAATTTAATGCTGGTAACTTCATTGTCAGCGTTAGTAACCACAGTCTGTTAAAGCAAGAAACCGTAACCACTTGTTATTTCAGAATGAACTTTTTCAACTTTGTTAGCTAAAAATTTTTCAGCCTTCTGAATTACCTGATTGGTAAAATCTAATTGATTGACTCCACTCTCAGGAATTCTACTATTGGTTTATTATTTTTGTTTTCTGTAACAGAATATGCAAACAAAAAGAATCAGAGTAGAATGGAACTCTTTTGTCTCTTTTTTTTTTTTTAATTTAGGTGGAAAAAAGCTATCTAAGCTATCTGATTTAAAACAGAATTTTTTTTTTTTCCTCAGCTGATGAGAATCCATTATTTCCACTGGTTGGCCAAAGGTACTAGTCATGCCATATCATACGATAACATGGTGTTAGTTCTATTATCTTAGGCCTTAACTATCTTTATTAGAAAGAAATCAATTAGAAACTAACTTAATTAAGTGTCATGTTACTTCTCCAATGCTTGCTGAACGGATTCTTTTTCCACCTGTGGTGATTTCAAGATGACATCTTTTCAGTTTAAATTATTGAAAATCATGCTTGTCTTACTAGAAAATTAAAGAAATATCATGCCAAGAGAAACACTGATTATTATAAGGCCAGTAAGTAATTTATTTTCTTTTCTGTCTAGGGTTATTAGAAAAAGTCTTATTTTAAAATTTATTGCCATGGCACAAAATGTACAAAAAGAAGTAAAATACAAGAAATTGTGAATTATGAAGAAAAACAAACCAACGGATTCAAAGTTAATGGTAGACTAATCCTTTATTTTACAGTTGCTGTTTTTTTTTTTTTTTTTTTTTTGTGTGGAACATTTCTACTTACATGGAACAGTAACTCTGAATATAACTAACTTAACATAGCTGTGTCCTACTCTGCCCTCAGCACTCAAAGGAAGTTATCAGGACATTTTTTGGGTACAACTAAAAGAAAATTACTTCTGTAAAGCAATTTTAAAGCCTAGTTGGATTTAGAAAATATAAAATACAAATCCATATATAATTCATGCATATTATAGAAGGTCTCTTTAGCTATTTGTTGCAATAAAATGCCAACTACGTCGGGGGCAAAAAGGATACAGCTCCAGGGTACTTGTTTGCAATGAATATAAGCGGGTTTCTCTCCCACTACTATTTAAAAAACAAGCAAAACAAAAGTAAAACCCAACCTGTAGTCTAAAAACATTTCACACTGAACCAGATAAGTCATTAGATGGTGCAGTTTGGAGTCTGTAACTGCAGAGATCCCACTGTAAATTATAGATAATCTTGTAATCAAGAAGGAATTAAAGTACTATCAAATACTCATCACTAACGTAAGTAGTAGCAGTTTTGTAGAAAGAAAAAGGAACAGAATATTTGTGGGGATTCGTAAATACCATCCTCAGCAGTAAAGTACTGGGTGATTAAGTTCTGCAATACAGTGTGAGTACTGCGCTGTTTACTGTGTCTACAGATCAATCCAGATATCCACAGGTCATTTTGCTGCAAACCTTATTTCTGTCCTTGAGGATTTCTTATGTTCCAGCAGAAACACTGCAGTATTTTAGAGAGACAATCTTTTCTGATATTATCTCAGAATGCCTTATGGTAATGAAGACAGCTGCTATCACGAAGCAAAACTGCTCAGTTCATATAGTTTTAACCAAATCATATCTGAAATGGTTTATTGGTTTGCTAATGACATGCAATTAACTTGCAAACATGGAATGATGCATCCAGGATCAATATCACTAGCAGAACGGACTAATCACAAGACCAGACATTATGAAATGTTAATAAATACCGGCAAACTGATTCCTCAAAGGTATAATGCTGCACAGTTATGTGCACTCCTCCTGCACAGACCCCTGCCGTGAGGGTTAGAGATGCGCACATTCCCACTGGGGAGTGTTTGGACACCTGCCTGCAGACCCTCCTGCAGGATATGTGGTGCTGTGGCTTTGTCTGTACACCTCCTGCTCCCTGTGATCCTGTAAGATCACATCCCTATCCCCTGGGGCAGCTCTTCCCACGTGAGAGAGCTCTGTCTGCCCCAGGCAGGCAGAGCTGGTGACACTGATGGGGTGGCTGCCAACAGTGCCCAACCTGGTGTGCTGTACCTCTTCCTTCCTTCCCCAAGCTCTGTCACTGAAAAACCAGGAAATACACTATCCAAGCATTTTGTCAGGTTAGAAAGCCAACATTACTTTATTCAGTGACGAGGTACGTGGGGGAACTCTTCACCTCTCATGTACACCAATTATCAAGCTTTTAATGATTTATACATTTTAGCAAACAGGGATTAGTACTCATTGGCTTCCAGTTACATAGTTGTCTTCTTAATCAGTATTCTATCTTCTATCTGTTAATGATTCCCTCGCTTCTCATCGTAATTAGTCCACATGCCCAGTTTCTCTCCTTTTGCATCAGTGGGTTGGTTTCTTGGGTCAGTGGTGTGTGGGTCAGTGGTCAGAGATCCCCCGGTCAGAATTACCTTTTACCCACCTGGAGCTGAATTGAGCATAATTGCTGAGTTGATTTTATTAATTTCTTCCTTATCTTGGGAGTCCTGCCAGATGGCCTTGTGGCCATAAATTCTGCCATTATCAGTGGTACGTCCTTTTTCCCAAGGTATGTTAACTTCCTTCCTCCGGTCTGAGGTCACTGAAGCACATCAAGCCCTAAATTCTAATTTGACATGGACATCACTTGCAGCTTGCATGTTAGCTGCTATCTGTTTCATGTAATAATTATCATTTTTTCTTGGAAGGTACTTATCAAATAAAATATGCTTTTATTGTACGTATTCTATGGAGGAACTTGTAAAAAAAGAATATTTTTAAAATAGTTTAAAAGTTTTTGGCTTTCTGTCAGTTGGAAATTATATTGCTTTATGCTTATATGACAGCCAGATAAAGCTTACATGTCAGCCATTTTTACTGTTACATCTAGGGGATGTAGACTTTCATATTTCCCTTTCTGGATTGGGACAATTAGAACCTTAATTGTTTAGAAATATGCTAATAATCACATTTTACCTTAATAAAATTAGACTTACACATATGATTTATTAGAATGTCTTGATTGCACTAAAGATTATGCAAGTCAGGAAGCTCTGGATAATTGCAAAGCTGTACTATGAGAAATACTGTGATGCAAATCAATTTTAGGGTCCGAAAGATTGTATTTCCCTATTGACAGGTCTGGCGTCGGCACACAGCATGAGGCCATGTTCAGATTTCATTTAGGCATCAGCTCCTACAAAGGAGCTGGTGTTAACACTCTAGGTCTGACCAGGGCTGAATTGGCATTCAGTAAAATGAGAATTGATATGCACAGATAAGGGCCGGAATTTAAAAAAAAACATTACCAAGATATGTTTGTAATCAGTTCACAAGGATCATCTGGCTATGCTCAGACCTCAGATGTGTAGAAGTTCCTAAACTAGACTAGATTTGGGCTCAGGTTTGACTCTGATTAGGAGTAGGATACATCAATTTTGCTTGCAAGTGTTACTCCATCGGTTGTGAAGTCTACTGGAATAGCTGTCTCTAGTCACATCTGATATTTCTTCTGCCTATTCTCACTGTAGCATGGGATAACTATATTTTGGATGTGTAATGTCATTATTCTTAGTTGGTAAGTTGGTAGTGTGCCCTCTGGAATTCCCTGTTATGATGCTGTGACTTCGAAATTGTCCTTTACCACTTTCGCACCCTCGTGGATCAGTCAGTATACACAATCACAGGAGATTTTTGCGTTAGGAATTGTCATACCAAATTGAGACTCAAATCAGAGAAAAATAGTTTCTCTGTAAACTTATCATAACTAATAGAAGAAAAATGCAGTGATGTGTGAGCATTATTGTTATAGGAAAGTGTACTGACACTTAATTATGCTACTTCCAATATCTAGTGATACAGTTGCAATATAACTGGATAATGTGTGGAGTAGTAAACAAGGTTCAGAAAAGAATTATATTTCTTCTACTTAGTGTTTCTGCAACACAAGTTCAATTTTTGCCGTAGTAAACAATTTAAAGTAATCGGGATTCCACTTGGGATAATTCAGATTTTATCTTTGCTTGCCAAAAAGAAACATAATAATGAACTCTACTTTCATGCTCCCAATTTAGTAAGAAAAAATAAATAAAAAGAAATTGCAAATGCTGAAAATCATTTACTCAGCAAGTGTTAATGTTAGTGTCCTGAGTGGCAAAGGCCTTGTGAATAGTTCATTACAATATTAGCACATCAGAGTAGTTCCTTTTTCCAGAGAGATACCTTGCCAAGCATCTTAGGCCTTGGATTTAAATTTGGCTCTACACAGTAGTACCTTACTCATTTGTTTTGAATTAATGAAGTTAACAAATAGAAAGAAACAGTTTATTTCAAAATTTGATTCTGTAGTATTTTACTGTACAAGCAGAAGGCGGAAAAGAAACCTGGTCCTCCAAAAACAGCTTTTCCTTCAATTTTCTTTTATTCTTCAAATATTGAGCTTGTATTATAATATGTTATGAGATGATGGACATTTCTTTGTCAGCAGCAATTTCATGGCTTGATATCCTTTTTTTTTGATCAAAATTGCATGAAAATCATGTTGATGGAATAATTTTCAAGATGCTCCAAAATGACAATGAATAAATCTGTTAAATGTAAGGAAAAGCATCCTGAGACTTCAAAATAGGAACCATTCCTTCATGGTGATGTCTGATAATCTCTATATTCAACAATCAGTCAAGCTTTCTGCTATGAACACTCTGATTTTTTTTCTTACTTATATTTAACATCTCAGCCTATATAAGGTAAATTCCATTGGTTTATGGATAAAATGTAACAATGGCTGTCAGCACAGATAAATACTTTGTTCATCAAAATCCAAATGTATTCATGTTTCTTTTTCAATTTAGAAGCAACAGAGATGACAAAAGTCTAGCTCAAATAGTTGGTGCTTTCTCAATTCTCTTACCAGTGCAAAATATAGAATCTAATAACAGTTTTAGGAGTTTATGTCTGCTAGCAAAGTTTAAGTTTTAGCAGCAGATATTTGTTAGAAAAATAAACATAGACATGAGATATGAATTTTCAGAAGTAGTTTCCTTGAGATTTCCTGAGTTCTGCTTCACAGAAAATGTTTTTTGGTCTATCATTAGAAAGATTCAATATAAAGAGGGTAAGTCAGTGCCCCCAGTGACCAGCATGTATAAGAGTACTGCATTTGCACTGGAAAAGTTTAAAAAAACCCAAACCAAAACAAAAACCACAAAGACAGTAGCTGTGTTGAATAAATTAGGCTGGTGAGAACCACTTGTGATTGGGAAAAAGAAATCAACAGTCTGCCATTAATAAAGGGCAGGGGTCAGGAACTAGTAGGAAAGGCAAACTACAGAGCTAGAGATTCTTTTTGCTTTGTCTTAATTCAGGCTGTCATGAAATAAGTTTTTCTCTCGAGATTGCTGCTGGAATGCTTCATTTCCATTTTTGTTTAAAAATATTGAAAAGAGGATTTGGAGTCTGATCTCCCACTATTCAGGGAAACACAAACACCCATGAGATAATGGATTTCTCTAAGTTTTTGCAGTAAGTTTCAAAATGTCTTTTTTTCTAATGAAGAAAAGACTATTTCATGTTTAAAACATCTGAAGATTTAAGCCATTTCCTGATCATTTGAAGTTCAGTGATCTGCAGCAGGCTAAAAAGCTTTAGTGAATGGTGGGACATGAAAGTATGGACAATGGGGGAGGGAATCATCTCACAAAAAAGTGTTTTCTGTGCACCTGCTTAAGTAGATAGCTATGAAGATTAGAAGGGGTTGGAATGCTTGCAGCTGTGTTTGCTCTGTGGTGAAAAGGGACAGAGAGGAAAACGAGACTTTACCTTTTTTAAAGGAAAAAAAGGTCTAGAAAAACTATTTTTAAATGTTGTATCACAAAACCAGGTGACCAAAACACAGCTAGAAATAATTACTGGCCAGTGATATGTTGATCAGACTAAATGATTTACCATTCCCTATTTAGAAAAAATTGCACAAGAACGAGGAACAAATCTTTAGTACTCCACAAGACAACTGTATAATTTTTGTTTGGAAAATTCAGAAAATGTATTTTTAAAAAAATTATGAATTTATATTGGTACTATAAAGTATGGGATAATCAGATATTTAGATCATCACAAGCAGGTATCAAAAACAACTTTAGAAACTTCCCACCATGATCCTAGGAAATAAAGTTTGAGCCATACTGGTGACTGGAAAATTCTACTTCAACTTTTTTGAATATATAATACTCATATTTTTTTATTCCAAAGAATGAAAATGAAAAGTAAAAGTCTTGTTTGTTTTGTATGGGTTTATAAAATTAAAAACCTATTTTTAATTTAAAAGAAAGAAAAGAAAGAAAAATATATGTGTATAACAAAATACAGTGAATGTAATGGGAATGTAAATTCACATTTCATTTTTTAGCTAAACTTTCATTTCCATGTGTATATTAACATCTCCTTCCTTAATGCTATGCATTCTAAATGCTCTAATTAGAAATAAAGAATATATAATATGTAACATGTATAAGTCTCTGAAGAGCCAAAGATGAAGTACAAGACAATAGATTGATTTTTATATCTGAAAGAAGATTAAATGAAACAATGTCTGAATAATATATAAATAAGTTTTTGAAATTATTTTAATTTGCTTATGTTCTAAGTGGCAGCTGAGAATTCAAGACATAAATAGGATCTCATCTCTGTTTATATTATGGCTTCAAGTTTTCTGTAAATCTTCATTTCTTCAGACAAAGTATTCCTTGATCAGGCAAGTTCACTTGCTCCTTTGCATCAAATCAGGAGCACATATAATGTGAGAGCACTTTAGTTGTATGTGAAGCCTTTAGTATTTAAAAAATTCTGCTGTTATTGCATAGCTTTAATTTATAAGGACTGTATAGTTATCTGATATATCTTTGAGTTTTTGAGAAGTTTTTACTTTTATAGCTTGTGTGTAGGTAGTACTAAGGGGCAATGTGTGGACCATTCCTGATACTCTGTATTCCTTCAGCTGCCTGAAATTGAAACCTTAGACAATTTGCTGGCAGAGACGAGAGCCATTCAGTGTTCAGTCCGCGTTAATACTTGATATTGAGCTTGGATACATTTAATTTATTTTGTATATAGGTGTAAATAGTCAAACCCATACATAACTACATATAAAAAATAACCTAGGTATGTGGCCACCTGAAATGAAAGAACTCTGACAGTGATTTAGCCTGCATATTAACATCACAAAATCTTTAATATACCCTTCCTTAACATCACATTGTTAGATATGGAAGTATTATTAACCCCTGTCTACAAACAGGATATAGATTAATTCTGATTTTGAACATATCTGTTAATGGTATTCCATGCTTGGGCTATAAACCCAAGTACTGATAACTCTTTTTTTTTCTGCAGTGTGGATAGAGAAACATCAGTGTCTGTCACTGTCTGTTTATCTGAGAATTTAACTATCAAAGAAATATCAAATCTGACCAAATTATTCCATATACTAAACACTCTTCAGAAAGGAACACTTGGAAACATTTAATGTATATGAACAGCTCTGAACACAATACATGTGAACATTTGAAATTATTAAATTAAATTTATAAGTTAAGCAGTTCTAGATTTTATTATATTATTAATATTCATACATATGCATGCTCCTATTTATCACTCCCTTTTAGAAACAGAAGGGCAATACAAGAGGAGCCTATTTTGCCAAACAAAAAGAGAATTTAGGAGAAAATAGCATTTTTCATTTCATTGCAAACAAAAAAAATTCCAAATAAAACAACTGCAAAGTCATCAGCTGTAATTTTCAGCTTTTCAGGATGTTAGTATTTGCCAGATTTTTGAAAGGCCTCACTTCAGTAACTGTGGTGGTTTTTTCAAAGTTTGGCCATAAGCATTGCAGTGGGAGTGACAATATGCTGAGCTCTATTGAAATCTTTTTGATGCAGAACAATTGAATGAAAAATTTTAGTCTTGAGCCCTGTAGAATAACAAAATCCACATCACCAAGCTCATGGTTATAGTTTTTAGCACCTGGCTGTGCTCTAGTTCAAAAAACTGAATATCATTCTGGATGTAAGGAAGTATTTAATAACATAATTCTTCCCAGATATAACCTGGAGAGAAAACTAAATCCCTGAGGTAAACATTTTTGTATTAACCAGATGTTGTTATAAAGTATTACAACAATAAGTGGAAATTCTGGGATGTTTCTGGTTAAAAATGTAGGATTTTTGTTATGTTTTTGTATTTAGTTTTTGGGGGTTTTTGGGGGGTTTTTTTTGTTTGTTTTGTGGGGTTTTTTTGTTTTTTTTTTTAATAAAAAGAAGAGGACAGAAAGAAGAGAGTTAATCCAAACAGAAGGTAAGAAACTAAGCTATCTAACTGACATTAGGGAAGGTGTCTTAAAATCATAAAATATTTCTTAAGTAATTCTCACTTTAGAAATGTTATAAATTTTTCAAACTTTTCTGTGTTTGAATTTTCTAACATTAAGCATAGAACATTTAATGCTTGGGTATTCCATAACATAAATGCTCCTTAACACTTTTCCCTGCTTAAATTTTCTTCTCATACTGTCTGCCTAATCATCAGCAATTGTAATTTATTTCTCCTTTATCTGTGTTTAATTGGTGCCTTCACATCTTGAATATGAATGTGGTTCTGAACTCCTTTTTTACATCTTTCCCCATAATGTCAAAGTACAGACAAGGACAATATAGATAATAAAGACACAGAATAGTTTCTGTATATGATAGAGATGGTATGACCTAGGAGGGATATGAAAGAGATCCAAAAATCTTGACAAGCTTAATGAAAATGATTAAGAAAAACGACTTCACTCTTTTACTCATAATAAACTCAGACACACCTAGTAAAGTTCGATCATGTGTTCAGAGCAAGCAGAAGGGATTTTGTTTAATTAAATGTGAAACTCATTGCCACAGGATCCAGTGGAGGCCAACTTTGCCTTTTTTTTCCGTTTTTGGGGAAAAGATTATTGTGTTACTTTGAAAAGGTAGTGAGCAGACCAAGTGGAACTTGTGGAGAAAAGGACAGGTTGCACTTTCCTCTGCTGAGTATGGTCAGGATGGGGTGGTGAAGGAGGAGACAAAGGCCTTTTAAGCATCAGAATCCAGCAATGAGGTAGAGATAATTACTATCAAACTACAGAAGGAACTGTTATTTTATAGAATTAAGACAACTACAGAGGCAATAGCAAGAATTCCAGAAACCTTTGTTAATGTGAATATGCTGTGTATAAGTACAGCAAATCATAACAACTTAGAAGCAAAGTAACACCTCATATTCATGATTATGACAAAGGTTTTTGAGTCATTTGAATTGAGGAAACCGTTGACCAGCCGTTGGTCAGTGAATAGTAAAAGGACTGAATAGTTTCTATTCTGACGTTCTGTAGGTGGAAATCTAAAACTGAAAGGGAGAAGAGGAAACTCTTCACACAATTTATACAATATGATGTTTTGTTATTTTACTTGTAGGAATAATTGTAGCTTTTTTATATGTGTTGTTCTTTTTAGACGTGGCTACGTGTGCCCAATGCTAAGACAGGGAAGCCAGCCTCAGTGAGTGCAAGTTACAATTCTACAAACCTTTCAGGGAAGCTAATTTTGGGGTTTACACATCTTTGCAATCAGACAAACCAGGGGGTTTGTGTGGCTCTCCCTATATCAGCAGAACAGGGCCTTACATTTTTTGCAACACCCACAGATCTGTCAATCAATTTATGTGAACCCCAACTTTGGAAATGACCTTATAACTTTGTATTTGTGCCCTGGTGGTTAAAAGGCAAACTGCCTTTGAAATGGAAGGCCCATTGCCTAATAACTGAGGGAAAATCTGAGGTTGTGGAATGCCCCGGTTCCCACACCAAGTAGGACTTAACAATATATATTTTGCGTATTATAACAACATAGTAGGATTTTAGGGGTCAGGATACACATAATACATCACACCCAGAAGTCAATGTCTTGCTAAACTCCGGGGAGATTGCCATACCTGGGATGATCAAGGAAAGTATGCTATTACCAGGGATGCATAGCATTCCAAAATCCACAATGAATAGGCTCCTTGTCAATCTTTCCCTTTTGATCTCATTTCTCACCCATTAAGACAACCAGATTATTAAAAAGTATAGAATTATCCAGCGGGGCAGGAACATTACCTGTAAATTCTTCCAACTGCATGCTGATGCGGTCCAGAGAGAACCCTGTTTTAAAGCCTTTGAAGTGCATGAACATCCCTTTGGCACACCTGTTCACACTTGTCCACACAAGACCGACAAGTATCGAAAATGGCTTTAAAACCTCAGTTGGCATTAGATAACCAGATTACCTATTGCACTGTGAAATACTCTACTGGGCTCCTGGTATCTAGGCTGCTTGAAATTTTCCTGGGCTTCCATCTCTACTTGTAGTAAATGTGGCTGGCTTAGTTCTATTTTATGGCTGTTATATTGACATGATCTTGTGGATGTACTATTCATTAAAATGTAGGAATATATTTTTAAAGAGAAAGAAAAAAAGAAATTAAACAAATATTCAGCTATCTCCTAAAAGAAAAGTTGGTGCAATGAAAATATTTTCTGCATGCTTCCTTATCGATTGCCATATATGTTTTGAAATGTACAAAACTGACTGCTCTTTAAATTCAATCTACCTGACAATTTACTTTTTAACATGACCATTCATATAATATATTAGGGGTAAAAAAAAATTGCAAATGTAGCTCTGCTCTTCTGTTCAAGATGAACAGAAAATAAGCCAACAAAGCATTTTTGCTGAGATTACTTCAGACCCTGGAGCAGTACACTACATTTGTAAGTCCTCTGTTACATTAGAATGACAACCCACTGAAAAATTCTGCTATGTTGCCTTAAAGACATTTCAATGCAGTCATTCTGTGGTTAAACAGGATATGGGAAATGTTACTTCTAATGTTAAAAAAGAATTTTCTAGTCTATTTTGGCTCATACTGGACTATCTGCCCCACAGTAAAAATCTGAGATGTCTTGATTTCCTCTTCATCCAGAATTGGGTCTATGAAAACTTTACTACTTTTATCTAGTAAAATAATTTTTATCTAGTAAAATAAATTTTATCTAGTAAATAAATTTTATCTAGTAAAATAAATTTTATTTTACTTTTATCTAGTAAAATAATAACTAGTTTCAATCTAGTGTTGAAAGAAGCCTGAAATTGAAAAGATTAGTGACACCTATTAACTGCCATGTATTAAAAGGGATGTACACTGCTGAAGCACCTATAGGTAGGTTGTATGATACCGTAAAATTACTGCCTTACTGCTTTAGGCTGTTGACTAGTAACAATGAATTTTCTTAGTCTATTGATAAACTTATTTCATGTGATTAATAATAATGCAAGGAAAATAATTCTGTCTTATGTCAAAGTAAAATTAGAATAATGAGAGAATGTATACTGTGTTAATTTTAAAATATGCTTCCAAAAAGAAATGGAAATCTGTATATCTAGGTATAAGTATTCTTGAGTAATCTTTCTTGCTTTTTGCAAGCAATACAATACAATCAAAAAAGTCCAATGCTATGGCTAATATTTCCAGTTTAGGAATTCTAAGCTTAGATTGACAAACGACCTTGTCAGTTTTGCTAATGCACTAAATGGGGCCAGGTTTTCACAGTTTAGAATTCCATTGAAATGATGCCCTTTATAAATTAGAAGGAGCTAGTACCTAGTTCATGCAACCAATTCTGATACAGACCAGTAATAATGGTGTGTACTAATCATCTGGTAGTTATGTCAATTTAATGATTCTGTACAGAAGCCATGCATATCTAGATTACCCTTAGAAAAGCATAGTTAGACAAAGACTACATAACTTAATCTCACACCATAATTGAAGAGAGTTGTGTATTCTTAGAATCAGATGACCTGAACACAAGAGAATGCTGAATGAATAACACAACTGTCTTCACAAAGCCAAAACCAGAAATAATTTTAAAAATCTGAAGTTGCCTTGAGACATCCTAGAAATATTTCTTGATATATTTTTAGAACTCTGGATCTGTGCATGATTTTATTTGGCTTTGAATCTATTTTCTTGGAGTTACTTAAACGCAGAAACATAATGAGGAAAGAATTAGTTCTTTGTAGTTTATTTGTTTTGGGTTTTTTTGTGACATTCACTAAAATATTCAAATAAGTTTTCCCTGAGGACAATCTGGATAATTATATAACCTCTGTAAAGCATACTTATTTTTACAGAAAATTCCAATATTTAAAATATCAGTGCATCTTTTATGTTTTCCTAGGTCATCTCTTTGCTTCGAAGAATGTGTTTCTCCTCTTGTGTGGCTTTCTGAAGGCGTATCTTCCTCTTTTCCCTCCTAGTAGTTACTTGGCAAGGGTGACCATTAAAACTTACAGTTGAGTGTCCTACTACAGTTTAATTATTGAAGAAAACTCATGAGAAGGAATGGCCTCTAGGGGAACATCACATGCACAGCTCAATAATCCTAATCAATCTAATTAAATTTCTGTGAAATAAGCATTTATAAAAGGTTTCCAGAGGTCTGGTAAGTTTGTCTCATTGTTTAGAGTTGCAGGCTCTATCTTTAATCAGGGAAGGTTTCTCAAATGTTGCAATGCATAATGCATAAGATTTGAATGGAAAAGTCCTTGCACAGAACCACTGCAATGGTGGAAAATACTTTCCTTTTAAGAGCAGACTGTCTATGTAATTTCCTGATGCCTTGTGATGGGTTGACCCTGGCTGGACACTAGGTGCTTCTCTAAGTTGCTCTATCACTTCCCTCCTCAGCTGGAGAAGAAGAGGGAAAACATAAGGACAGTCTCAAGGGTTGAGATAAAGACAGGGAGAGGTCACTCATCAGTCACAGCCATGGGCAAAAAAGACTCAGCTTGGGGAAGAATATTTTAATGTATTACCAATCAAATCAGAGGTCTTTAATGAGAAATAGAACAAAATCTTAAACTAACACCTTCCCTCCATTCCTGCCTTCTTCCAGGTCTCAACTTCACTTCCACTTTCTCTACTTCTTCCCCCCAGTGACACCAAGGGACAGAAATGGGTTTGTGCATCACACATTGTCTCCACTGCTCCTTCTGCCCTAGGATATTGTGGGACTGTGTTAAAGGCCTTACAGAAATCTAGGTAGATGACATCAATCTGTTTTCCCTTTTTGACCATTGCAGTCAGTCCATTATAGAAGACCACGAGTTTGGTCAGGACCAATTTGCCCTTAGTGAAGCCATGCTGGCGCTCTCAGATCCCCTCCTTGTCCTGTGTGAGCTTTAACAGTCCTTCTATGAGGATCTGCTCTGTGAACTTCCCAGGCAAAAACATGAGGCTTACTTGTAGTTCCCTGGGTATTCATTTATCCCTTTTTAAAAATCAGAGTGATGTTTCCCTTTTTCTAGTCACCAGGGACTTTGCCTGACTGCCATGACTTTTCAAATAAAATGGAGAGTTTCTGAGCAACATCAGCCACCTCCCTTGAAACCCTGGGATGCATCTCATGAGACTCCATAGGCTTGTGTCTATTCACTTTCATCAAGAGGTCCCAAACCTGTTCTTTGGTTACAGTGAGAGAAGTTTTGCTCTCACAAATCCCACCTAGAGGTTCAGGTACTTGAGAGACATGGGATAGCTGACTGTCAGTGAAAACTGAGGCTAAGAACTCCATGAATACCTTAGCCTTCTCCATATCTATAATTACCAGTTCTCCCTTTGAACTCATGCAGGTACAGTCTTTCACACTATGTGGATATTCCTTAGGCTTTTTGTTTCTGACTCATGTAATTAGAGAATCCCTTACTATTCTTTTCATCCCTTAACAAGTCCCTTTCCAATGGCATCTTAGCTTTCCTGGTCCTGTCCCTCCACATTCAAACTGTATTCCTGTTCTTTTCCTGGATTACATATCCCTACTTCCCCTGGCCAAGCATTTCCTTCTTATTCCTCTGTGTGAGAAGCAGATCCTTGCTCAGCCACACTGAGTTATGGCTTGCCTTGTCTTACTTTCTAAACACTGAGATGAAGAGCTCTTGTACTCTAAGAGAAGTGGCCTAAGGTTATGAGTCAGATTATTTGCCACATCCGCATTCCTCAAGATCATGAACTCAACCAGGCCGTGATCGCTACAGCCCAGGCTGCCACCAATCTAAATCTCTTCAGTGAGCTCAGCTGAAACTAGTGAGCACCATGTCTGGTAATGCTTCTTCACTGGTTGGTTTGTGTAATGATTGGACCAGAAAGTTACCCTTGATGCACTTCAGGAGCCCCCTGGATTGTTTTTCAATCCAACCAGCTGTATTGCTTTTCCAGAAGACATCCAGATGGTTGAAATGGCCTGTTAGGTTGAACAGCTGGTTCCTGAAGGACTGCACCCCTTGAAAGGGACCGTGCAGAAACAGTTTGTTAAAAACTGCAGCCCATGGGAAGGACTTATGCTGGGCAAGTTGTGGAAGGACTGTTTTTCATGGGAGGGACCCCATGCTGGGGAAGAGTATGAAAATCCTCCCACTGAGGAGGAAGAAGCTGTGGAATCAATATGTAATGAACTGACTGCAACCTCCATTCCCCATCCTCCTGCACCTCTGGAGGGAAAAAGGTTAAGGATTCAGGAGTGAAGCTGAGCCTGGGAAGAAGGGAGGCATGAGGGAATGTGTTTATTTAAGATTCAGTTCTGTTTCTCATCCTACTCTGACTTGACTGGCAATATATTAAATTATTTTTCCCCAAGTCTGGTTTATTTCTCTCTGTGACTGTAAGCTGGTGACTGGTGTCTCCCTGTCCTGATGTCAACCCATGAGCCTTTCATGATTTTTTATCTCCCTGTCCAGCTGAGGAGGGGAGTGATAAAGTAGCTTTGGTGGGCATATGACATCCAGGCAGCAGCAACCCACCACAGAACCAAAGATCAAAGTTGCATACAATGTCAAAATTCTGCCAGTGGATTAATTCCTAGTCAAGCCAGCAAGAGGACTGAAGAAGACTAAAGCTGACATGCTTTTGAATGGTGACATTATACCAAACTACCAAATAATCCAACAATTTTTTCTCTAAATGCGAATTTCTTGATACAGTCTTATTAAACAGCCTTATCAAAGGTAGCAGTAGTAAGCAAAAATGAGATCTGCATAAGGAATCAGTAATTAAAAGCAGGTGCTCTCTGTGCCTTTGATAAAAAAACCTTGAAAATAAAAATATAAATTAGTAGAAGATTTAATTTCGATAATTAATGACGTGTGTATGTGATTTTCTGATTTCTAACTGATTTGCTTGAGTATTTCCCTCTATGAAACCTTTGGTGTAAGACATAAAAACACTCCAAGATGGCTTACTTTAGATGGAGTAACCTTTGCTCTGCTGCAGTTACCTTCTACAGAAATTGTTAAAATGAGAAGACTTGTGATACTTGTATTAAAAAAAAAAACAAAAAAAACCCAAAAACAAACAAAACAAAACAAAAAAAAACACAAAACCCACCAAAACCAAAAAACCGAAAAAACAAAAATAGAAAGCCAAAGAAAGAAAAGCCTGGCTTTTACTGACTAAAAGGTATTGAAATTCAGAAGAATAATGTAGAAATATAGCAAGGTAAAATTACAGGGAGTGAAAAAAATTAACATGTAGAAATCTGAAAGTAAATTCCGTATTGCACATGGCATCATTATTAAATTCCACAGGATACTGACACTAAGTTTGGGAAATTTGAAAAATAGGGATTCCAAAACATATATTTAAGCAACATCTTGTCTCCTCCCTCTACGCTCTCTTTCCATTCCCATCTAAGTGCATATTTCTTAGTTTTTCACATTAATGGTAAATGTACATCAGAATGCAAATTCCCTCAGTTAAACTTAGAATTAAAAAGAAAACTTGAATTTTAGAACTAAACTTCCAGTAAGTTTGAATCATATTCCCATTATTCCAATGAGGATTGATTTCTATTAAAATTCCAGGCCATTTTAGTCTTTGTAATGAGCCTAAAATAGCTGCCAGCTTGCAGTGTTGGAATTAATGATAATCGAATGTAACACAAAATGTATTTCCATATTTTGTATTGCTTAAATGATTTCATCTCAGATGTAGTATGATTCTTTTTAGAGATGACTACTTCTATTTAATCTCTTTTCCAGTTTTAATTTGAATTTCATATTGTTCCTGACTGTTTAATGAATATTTTGGGAGATGGCCATAGTGTTGTTAATTATACTGGAGACTGAGTATAATTAATTCTTTTGGACCCAAAGTCAGCTAGTTAATCGATTTCTGATGAAACTGAAGATTAAACACAGATAGTTCACTTCTTCCTTCATTCATTTTAATTTTTCCCTCTTTGAATTCCATCAGATTACTTTGGGAAGTCATTGCTGGCAAATCAATTTGTGGACCCATTTGGGGTATTATCCAGATGTTAATAGATGTGTGATCCACTCAGGCCAGTCACCTTCCCATCAATTTAATTTTTTTAATTTTTAAAGGAAACCTTTTAATTCTTTTCAGTAGATTTACGGGCTTTATTTTTAATTCATATTTAAATGATTCTTTACTGCCTATTAACAGAATAAAAAGGGATCCTCAAAAGAGTTCTCTGTAGACCAGACAATTCACAAAGTGAAAGCACTGTAGTGATGTAGAAGACATTCCTCGTATTAGTGAGGCATTAACTCACGTGGCTAAATTTGATGTTAAGGTCTGTAAATGCTCAAATGAAAAGAAAAAATACATTAGTGTGTCCAGGAGTTTCTATCTCATTTTCTCCCCCTCCCAGTGCTATCAATAATGGTAAATTTTAATTTTTGATGGTGGGAAAAGCCCTAAAGGCTAAAAGCAGATAATCAAAAAAAGGGCAAGAAAAAAATTTAAAAGAACAGGACTTCCAGTCAATGAGGGAAACCTTGTACATTTTTCATTTATTACTTTACTATTACAGTAACAGATCTAGTTTTATTTCATACTGCAATGCCTCATGATCCAAACGTACTCTTGCACTGTATTCAATATCCTATTGTGAGCAGACTTAAGACAGCTTTTAGTGCTGTTTCTTTATAGGCAAGTGAGAAAAGATCACAAGTGTACCAGGTGATATGCTATCTACAATTTCTGGAAAACTAGGGCCAAGAATAAAATATTTAATAATGGCTGCTTACATAAATTAATCCCTTTTGGCACAACATGTATAAACATATAATTCAAACTCCTCAGCACTTGAGCACTTTATATGTTAAATTTATATTAAATGCATTACTGAATAAAACCCTTGGTATTAATTCAGAAATATTTTCTGTTTCTCAGATGAAGATCAGACACGCATGTTCTTTATCAGGAATTGTACTGTTTAACATTCAAAGAGTGACTTTGTCAATCTGTAGAAACAAAGACTTCACCAGGTTAAAAGCTATTCAGTTTTCTAATTAATGTTCTTTGGTACAGTTTTGGCAACCTTTCTGCATATTTATAGCTGTCATTAGTTAACGTGAAATTCCTTTCCCACTAAAATTATTTTTGCATTTAAAATGAAATGAAATGTTAGTAGTTTATCATAATATTAAGGCTTTTTAAACTCAGCTTTTTTTAAGGGAAATGTGAGTAAGTATTAAGCAGTTATTAAAATGTAAGAGGAAATAAATTTTACATCTAAGTTTCTCATTGTAGAACTGCAGAGAGCTAGGTAAGGAATGTATTTGGTGTCAAAGTTATGACATGAAGAAAAGCCTAATGAGAATAATGAGGAATATTTTGACTTGAGAATGCCTTCACTTATAATGAAAAACATTTATTTTCAAGTTAAGTCTTGCTGTAGGAGATCATGACGACAACTATCAATTGTTCTAGGCTCAAAACAACTTACTCTAAATAGTTATCTTAGCTATCTGAATATGGGAATGGAAAATTAAAGTATTAGAATATAGAATGCTTCTTTATACCCTTCTTATCCCTGGGGTCTAAACAATGTGTGAATAGGTGATTAGGTCTTCAGACTCTTGAAAGACTGCACACTAAATCTTGATGTGTCATAAACCATAAATTTAGTCCCGTCTCTAGAAAAACATGTGTACTTCCATAGTGTTTGGGTGGTTTGACTGGACACTACTATGGTCACTGTATTTATGAAATGTTAGTTGAAAATTAGATTAGATTTTTTTAATTAATAAAATGGCTAAGAGATAATTTGAAGAAATCCAAGATACTGGATTTTATGGCTTGCATGCTTTCCTTTTCAATGGCAAAAACTCCTGTTCATGTTTGTGATATCTCTGGAGATATTAAGAATCAGGGAGTCAGAGTTTAAGTGCTGTTAAATTCACATTTGTAGTGACATTTAAAGCTAAGATTTCAGAGAAGTGAATTTTAATGGTGCTTTTGTTTTGCAGCTACTCTCACATTACCCAGCTATAAATGGACAGCTGATTATATGCATAGAGTTACTGAATGTGAGATAAACAGCAAAATATTATATTAACTACATTTTCCCCTTCCTTTCCCTTTCCACAGTTTCACCCCAAGCCAGTGTAGTTTGATAATATTATATTGATACCTGATCTCTAATGGACATCTGACCATATATTTAATTCAGAATTACCTGATAAATATTCAGTGGAATAGAGGGTCTCCTTCTATTTCTATTCTTGGCTTTTAATGTGTATTTACCTACACAAGTTAGATGGAAATAATAGGAGGATCTGCTAAGTTGTGGGTGTTCCCTTTTTAATGAAAGAAACAAATTCAATTAGACTACTTATCATATAATCAAAACTTATTTTCTACTTTATATAGAAAATGTCAACAGATAATATAATTTTGTTTATTTACACCTTTCATAAGTGAAACAGAAGAAATCACCATTAATTCTAACAAATCTAATCAAAGGACAGTAAATAATCTGCTGCAGCAAACTTGCCACAATGCAGACAGCAAAAAAGCAATACTATTATGACTCACAAACAAAGGATAACCCTATATCCTGACACTTTGTCTTTCCACTGCTGCATTTCCTTGATTTATCTTTCTAAAAGTAATTATAGTTATGCTGATAATGATGATGATGGCAGCAGTGATAACAGTAACAGCTGGTGTGATAGAAGTTACTGCAAGCAAAATTAGTTTCATTCATTTAAAAAATATTCTGATCCATCCAACTGCTGAATATTGCTAAATGAAGCTATTGGTTACAGTATGTGCCAAAAGACTAAAAACAAAAGCATTGCAAAATTCTGTGATAAAAGCGCTGAGAAGGAGTCCAGATTTTCCAGCTACTTCAGTTGCCTGTAGTCAGCTTCAGATTTTGGTACACTAGGGGTCAGTGCTGTGAATCCGAATATGTGCAATGAACCTTAATTTTGCTCTCTGGCTTGTTTTATTTTTACAGATGCCGAATATAGTCAGAAAATCAAACTGTATACAGCCTAAAAATCAAACTGTATACTCTGTCTTTAATTAACTCCTTGTTTCTTCCCTGCAAAGAGATCTTGATTATTTAATAAGTTTGTTGTACTATTAATAAGTATTTCATACCAAAGAGAACTGTTTCAAGGTTTTTTTCTTAATTTTCAATTTTTTCATAGGATGGCTTTAAATATGCCAAAAAGATTATGGTCGTATTTTCTCACATAAAATTACACTTCAAGATGTTTACCAAAGTGATCTTGTGGATAAGGAGGGGGAAGAAACCAAAAAATGCCGAACAACAACAACAACACACTAGGAAAAAACAACCAAGCCAAACCAGAATCTAGACATAAAAATACATTCTCAAAGGAGTAAAAATGAAGAGCTCTGAAGTTTGTTTTCATAGACCACATAATTTGTTTGCTGCACACAGCTGTTTCTTGAAATTTATCAAAAGCAAACTGCCAAAATAGTAGGATTGGTATTACTACCAGTGGTGCTATTAATTATAATAATTTTGCCCATTCTGATTTTTCCAGACCTTCACTTTCATTATTGGTCCTTCAGCAAAAATTCATTCCTAGGCTGAGTTCTTTACCAACATCACTCTACATTTTTCCCCCAATTAGATTCCTTATTCCCCTTCTGGAGGCTGAAGTTTCAAAGATGAAGGTTTCTTGTGAAAAGGCAGTTTTAATAAAAGTTTAAATTGAAGGCGCATCACAATGTTATATGTGTTATTAAGCACAATGTTATAAGAAAGCTCCTCACCTCAAAGAGAAGAAATTGCCTAAATATTCTATACCTTCTCTCAGAATTAGTGAGGGATTCAAATTATGGCTGTGCAGAAACCTGGAAACCTTTCTATGGACATAACTTAGAGCACCCTAGTCCCAAATTCTCTGAACCAGAGAGTTTCTTGACTGCTCATATTTTTTGTGTCTCTATGGGGTAGATTCCTTCTGGCATTTATTTCAGCACAAAATTCACCTTCACAGGGAAAACGAGTCCCACGAAAAGATGAGACTATAGCCTAGAGAAGAGAGCAATGTCCTGGAGGCAGCTATCTCCAGGTTGGATTGCACAATGAGTCAGATGGTGACTATATAAAATAACACAATGAGTTGCTTAAAATGAAACTATTACAAAATTTCTCAAAGGGAAGCTCTGAGTGCTGGGTCACAACAGTTTGAAGATACCCATATTGAATGAAAAGGAAATTCAGGCTAGTCCTTACACTTCTGTTACATGTATTCCTTATTAACAGGTAATTTTGGGGGGCAGCAAATGCTTTCTGCTCATTTCATACAAAATCTGGCAGTTCTAGGATGGCCTTACAAATCTAGCAGTGCTAAGTGCTGTATCTGTCTCATCCAGCCATTATCATATAAGAAAATCCTTACAAAAACAGATAGAATGAACTTGTATTTCACCGAGAAACCTGTTTACAAGCCAGTAGAGACTCACTGATTAAGCATTTCTTACAAAACCTATTTTCTATCTGAAGTAATTTTAAAACTAGCTGTTGTTCAAAGTTTAAAATATTGTACTGACCATAGGAATTTCATACAGAAAACGTACCAAAAATCTGTCTCCCATCCTAATCTAAATTTTAAGAAAAATATTTAATGAGAGAAGGCAGGACGGTGATTATAAAGGAACCAATTTCCATATGATATATGAATGTTTGCATTTAATTTTTATGAGGATAAATATTGAACACCTGATGCTTCACAAAATTAATCGTCTGATGCTGGATAGATCAGCTAATATCATTATGGAAATTTCTGAGTGATATACTTGCAATTGTCATGCATATTACAATAAGACAGTGCAGTGGGAACTCTTATTTGCCATGGCAACCATTAATTGGATATGCAGGAGGTGGTGTTTTGCTTTAAATAAATCTGACTGTGTCAACAATTGAATGTTTCAAGTACATGATTTATATTTTATACAATTTTTCACTTTTTTTTTCTGGGTTTGAACTAGTTTTTTCTTCGTATCTATGTGTTCCTCAGAAACAAATGGGATAAAATTGAGTAGAACCCTGGGACATTTTGTTTTATGATTATTTTTGTGAATGCACATTTTGTATTTCTGAATCTGACAAATAAAAGCTGATTGTAATTGCATTTGTGTTCCTGCCATGCATTCTCAGGCCTCTTTCTCCATTGTTTCTTTCTCATGTGACTATTATTATGGATCAAATAGCTGCTTTGCATAAATCATTTCCATAAAAATGTACGGTTGATTTTTGGTTTACAGAGAGTTTGACATAGGAGACAGTCTTTTTGCATATCACATTGGGATTTTGACTAAAATACATTGAGACGTATATATGAAAAAATAACTTCCAAAGAAATGAATCCTAAGCAAATACTCAAAGGGAAATTATTAAAATCTGAAGACAATAGACATTTCAAGGCAGGAAAGTGTGAAGTGCAAAGAAGAGGCTCTTTTTCAAGTTATACATCCCATAGCATATTCACCAATAATTTGTTTAGAAAAAGTATGACCATTTCTATGTTAAACTCTGAAAGCATTTATAAATGTGATTAATTGTATGCAAGTGAATAGTTGTGCCTAAGTGAAGGAAGATGACTCTAGGATTCAAGATCATACTATTTTCTTTGCTTACCTGTGGAGGATTCTTATGACATGAATAAGTCAATATTCCCTAATATATTAATTATAATATATTAATATTTTCCTCATTTAGGAAAGCATCTGGATTCAATACAGGACAAAAATATCTCCCTAATATTAGTTAATGAATATATTGATGCTTCAGAATCAATCCACAAGGTTTCATCCTGGAGCATAGTCCAGGACTTTGTCAGACTCCTAGGCACATCATTGCTCACAGGCTGAACCCAGCCCCAGAGCAGAATTTGGAGCAGGGTGTGTGCAAAATACTGGGTACCCTATGTGGATCAATACACGAGTTCTCGAGGCTGAGGAAGACTTATCTATAACCCTGAATATTTTGTTGAATGTGTCTCAGCCACCTGCAGTCTTTGTTTTAAAGATGCAGTGAAGGTGGCCTAGTTTGAGGTTTTGTTTAGTTTTTCTTCTGTTTACTTGTTTTTCTAAGTAAAACTATTTTCATGTGACTTTTTATATATATATAAAATTTGATAAGCAGATAAGTCTAATTCAGAAGTGAATTTTATGCCATTACTTACCTGACAGAAATCAGCAGAGAAGAGATTAGATCATCAAATTTTCTCTTTTTCTGTGGAAACCACACCACCTTATTCTAATCAATAGACTACCACATAAAAGGTACATTTCCTTCTTATACAATGCAGCATTGAATCTGTATACAGCCATAATGCTCTGAAAATGGCATTTTGGATTGGGCATCTCAGGAGATACAAGGTGTGAAACTTATATTTAGCATTTGACTTATTTATTCCTTAAACTGATTTGAACACATGTGAATTTATGAGTTTTCCAGATTCTTTCCAGAGTCACTGCCACAATAATTTTATGTCCTGAGGATGATTAGCAATTTAACTGCATGATCCTTGATTAAATATTCTTTTTTTTTTTTTTTTTTTTTAATAGCAGTTTTCAATCAAGCAAAATTCTTAAGTGAATTTGGTCTTGATACAACAGAAACTGTCTCTGACAGTTTTCTTCTAGGCATAATGAGGACATATTAACTTTAATTGAAGTCATCACTAAGATGTATTGAGCTGAAATGCTGATGCAGAGCTGCAGTGGTCAAAAAATCATGATTGTGACACAAAAATTTCCAGTTTTAAGATAGCTTGTCATGTCAGCTGGTAGAACAGATTCCATCTAAAAATGTAAGCATAACCTTCTAAATTATTCCATCACATTAACCCTGAATTATCCCTTCTTGTCCATGATAACAAAAATAGTATCAAAGAGAGATCTGGAAGAAATGAACAGGTTTAATTAAACAAGGAAATTGGTAGTAAATAAAACATAATGTATGACCATTTTTAGCCAATGTAACAAATATTTATATTGAATTTACTGTAATTTGGTCTATTCCTAAGAAATTCTACATGCTTGAATGTTTTTGCTTTTTTTCATCAAAGTTTCTTATTTCTTTTTCCTCTTTTTTTCAGGTATTACTGAACACATGGGCTCACCTGTGTTATAATGGATGTCTACAAATTATCAGTTTCAAAATCAGTGTATTCTTGGTTGCCTGGTTTTTTTATAAACAATCAGAAAATTCACAACAGGACTTCAGCGTAATTGTACTCTAACACACAGCAAAGGATCTCAGTGCTCAGGTTACACGAAAAACCTTAGGCAGTATGGCATAATTTTACACACTTATTTGGCTTGAATAGTGTCATAGTTTTTAATAGTGCTGCAGTGTGAGTCAAGATCTTACTATTACCCTAGAGAGGCCTCCCATGTAAATGAAGGGTCCTCCTGATTTCTTGATGTGTTCTTAAATTTTAAATATTCAGGAAGGTTAGAGATATGTAATTGCCTGTTTTTTCAGTCCACAGTTTTAACTTTTTTTCCTTCTGGAAAAAAGGAAGAAAAACAGAAAAAAAAAGAAAGAAAGAAAGAAGGTTTTGTTAAATTGTTGGTTTGCAGTTTTTTAATGCAATATTTAAACAAAAATACATTGAATTTATTTGACTGCTCTTTTCTGTGTGTGAAATGAAGTAACTCTTTGGTGGCTTATTGCTGACATCCAGACAGCCCTCATTTCACAGAATGTGACATTACTTGTTTAGAATTCAATTATGTTTTCTTTCATGTCACACAACATTAAATTATCCTTTGAATTTTGTTTCTTTGACATCAGTAATTGTCGCAATTCATGACAGATGACTCTTCAGACTCGTCAGAAGTTTGGACCAGTGGAGAAAAATCTTTTTATTTTTAATGTAGATAACAACTGACAATCAAGATGATTCAGAAATGCCTATTACAGTGGAAATGGTCTTTATTAATTTAATTTCTGTATAAAGAGCTACTCAGAAGTTATCTGAGAGTTATTTAAGAGGTGGTAGAATGGAAAAAATGTTAAGGAAATCAATTAATTTTCCTCACAGCTGAATGAGGGTGTGCAAATTTACTTAAAAATGAAATGCAGTAAACTGGTTAAATTTCCATCTGTTTGGAAATTTCCATCCCAGTGTTTGGGAAATTGTATAGAGGTACTGGTCAAGTGTTCTTCCTTTTTTTTTTCTTTTCCTTCTCTTTTTCCCTTCATTTACCTGTCTGAAATGAGAATTACTTTATGATACAGATCTTGCTACAGTCGTGTTTACATACCTTATTTCTGGGTTAATGATCTACGCAGGATGGATTTCAATGCTTTTTAGAAAATATAGCTGTTCAAATTCAGAAAGGTTAGTTATTAGCTGCTGTAATTTATTAAGGGGATTATACTTGTGATCTTTCATCCACACTTATTTAACATAGTTTCTATGGAGTTTTTGCAAGTTAATTGGTTTTGACCCAGTTCTCCCAGAAGTGTAGATTTTTGAATCCACGGAAATGAGTTAGAGAATCCATTGCTTTTCAACAGAAAATAGGTGTCTGTTCCTTGACCCTTTTGAAATCTCTTCCTCAATAATTTAACATGATTTTTTAAAAGAAATTACTCTTTCACAAGACACTGCATTAAAATTATCACCATTTTTGGTACATTGCTTGTTTCATATAATCTGCTTTTCAGAGCTGCTTTTTCTTAGTCATTAGCCTCCTCAATCTGTGCAACTTTAGGACATTTTGCAAAACCCATATAATTTTCATAAGTATTAAAAAAAAAAAAAGGCAGGATTTTTTTTCTTTGCATGGAAATTAGTAATACATACTTGCAGCTCAGAAAGCCAACAGCATCTTGGGCTGTATCAAAAGCAGCATGACCAGCAGGTTCAGGGGGGTGACTCTGCCCCTCTTTGCTCTCCTCATGAGACCCCAACTGGAGTGCTGCATCCAGCTCTGGGGGGTCCCAACATAAGTAGGATACAGACATATTGGAGTGAGTCCAGACAAGGACCACAAAAATGATCAGAGGGCTGGAGCACTGCTCCTACAAATGCAGGTTGATAGAGCTGAGGTTACTCAGTCTGGAAGAGAGAAGGCTCCAGAAGACCTTAGAGGAGCTTTCCAATAGATAAAGGAGGATACAGAGAGCTGGAGAGGGACTTTTTATAACAGCATGTAGTGACAGGACAAGGGGAAAGGTCTTCAAACTACAAGAAAGTAGATATTAGGGATTAATTCTCTTCTGTGAGGGTGATGAAGCCCTGGAACAGTTTGTCCAAAGAAGTTGTGGATGCCCCATCCCTAGAAGCATTCACTGCCAGCATGGATGGGGCATTAAGTGACATGGTGTTTGTACCCATGGCAGGGGATTGGAACTAAGTGATCTTTAAGGTCCCTTCCCACCCATACCATTCTATAACTCTATGAGGATTATTGGCTGAAACAAATATTTTTGTTATGTCTGAATCATGTAATTATTTTTAAATTAAATTTTACTTTAAAAATGGTTTTCAAAACTTATGGATCTGAGCAAGCCATCTCAGCCACGCTGTGTACATGGCAATGAATATATACCTATTAAATAGTGGTACTGTTTACTTGGAATATGTTATTAAAAACAGTTAAAAATGGGTGGTTTAACATATGTCTTGGACTTCAAGTTGATCAGATATAAACCCAAAAGTGAACAGTCATCTATCAACAAAGGCAAAAGTTATTGCAGAATACTGTAAGAAGGCCATGGTTGGCTTTCTCAAAGAGTAATCATAATATCATAATATTTGAAGATTTTAGGATATATCTTGAATGTGTGTTTGCACTATTTTCAAATTTCTCCAAGAATCATCCTCGTATCTATTTTTGAATTCTGTATAAAAAAAATTCAGACAATATATTTGAATTATATTGTACCATGGTAGAGATAATTTCAAAATAATCTGTACCACAGCCTAAGATAGAGTGTTCCAACCCTAGGTCTCTGTTTAGCCAGGCCGGTCTTCTTCTCCCCTGGTTTGTCTTCAGGCACATGGGGATGGCCCATCCCTGTGACAATGTTTTCCTTCTTAAGGCACATCCAGCCTTCCTGCTCTCCTTTCCCTTTCAGGACTGCCTCCCATAGGACTCTCTCAACCACTCTGCCCAAGGCCAGCCCTCTGGAAGTCCGAGGTTACAGTACTGCTGACCCCCCTGCTTACTGCTCCAAGAATCAAAACCTATAATTTCATGATTGTTGTGTCCAAGATGGCTTCCAACCATCATATGAGCCATCAGCCCTTCTCTGATCACGAAGAGTAGGTCCAGAGGGGAATTTTGCCTAGTGGGCTTCTTCACCAGCTGTGTCATGAAGTCACTGTTCACACACTTCAGGAAATTCCTAGACATTTTCCTTCCTGCTGTATTGCATTCCCAGAAGACATCTGATGGGTTTTGTTACAGAAACTTTTCCTTGGCTCTTTTCTTGTTATTTAGGTGAGAGAGCAAGGTGCTGTTATTTGGTCTCATTCCTTTTAGAAAGTGAATGTTAAGCCTGGGTGCTAAAACTTTTTGTCAGTCAGTTCTATGACTTGTTTCTACAAAAAAATATTGTTTATTCTGCTTGCACCTTCCAATCCCAGAAGCTTTGTGTAGATAATTACATTCTATGTGCAGTCAAGAGCATGACAATAAGCAATCAGTCAATTCCATTATTGTGAGGGTGATACTGTGAGGGCTATATCCAATATCATTTGCTTCTCTGTAACACATGCACAAAACACTCTGAGTTCCAGTGTTTTCTTGCTATTATATTTTAAATCATACAGCTAACCCGGGCTTTATAGTCACTTGGAAACATGTGTGCTGTGAATACAAATACCAAGAGAATAATAATTTTGTTTTTAAAAAGCAAGGGTTTGATTTATAGTGGGATAAGCAGGTAGGAAATTACAACCTTGTCCCCTGAATCAATAGTGGTAATAATAATAATTATTCCAATAATAACAACAACAATAATAAAATAATAACAACAATAATAGTAATTATAAGCAATCAGTAATTTATTNAAAATTTAAATTTTATTTTTATTTTATTATAGAATGTTATTTTAAAAAATTTATGCCTATGGTCAGAACTTTATTTTCCTTTTTCAATGCCTGCCAGGAAAACCAAAAGAGAGGACAAGAAAGTGGGAGTTGAAAGTTAATCTCCATCTTGGTTTTTTTTAACTATAAATTAAAATAAAAATCCTCATAATTATTAATGGCTTTAAACAAAGAAACCCATGAAACTTACTTAGAAATTTTTCTGCGATACAACATCAGAACTATAAAAAAGTGTTATTTTTAACCACCTGAAAAGAATTACAGTAGATAATATAGTGTCCCAGACTTCACATTTGTGAAGTGCTATGCTTATCTGTTGACACAAAGCTTGTATAAAAGTTGTTTTCTTTGACTGTGGCATTTTTTCCTCAATCAAAGGTGAACACTGAAATGAAAAAAAGCCACCATAATATTTTCTGCTGTTTTTCTCAGAAAAAAGAAGGTGGAGTCATGCCCTATTTTATTATAAGAGGTGAGCTTGCTGTCCTTGCATTTACAACATTAGAGAAAAAAGACACTCTAGACAGAATATGTATGGAACTTCATCTATATTCATGCTTCATTATTCTGACAGCCCTTTCTCTGCTTTGCTAAGGACAATATCTCACTCATGGACTGGTTTTCTGTACATATATACATCTAAAGATAAGTAAAGACAGTCAGGAACTATTCACTTACTGCAAAACATTTTCCTTAACATATAGCATGCAGGGTCAAGATGAACTTCTGTGAAAATAGACTGTTCAAATATTCATTAGATATCCACAACTTCATCCAATGAGAGAAATATGTAACTTAAAAAACTGTTTTTGAAATGAAATTTAGAATATAATTTTAAAGTGGAGAAATTTATATGTAAATTATATATAATTATATATATTATATATATTGTATATAATTTTTAATAAGACATATATATAACATATAATACTATAATAAAGAAATTTATGTTCTAACTGTAATGTCAACATTTTTTCTCGGGTGTTTATGTCTTAATCTTGCAGTCTGATAAGCAACTCAACAGTCAGTTTTCTTCTATTCTCTTGAATATATGAACTGCAAGACTAAATTATGTCCCTTGTAATGATTATCTAGCCCAATGTGTAGTTTAATAATTTGGTACAAATTGTGAAAGTTCCAGCAATGCAAAGCTGTGTGTTCATAATACTTGATTGTTAGTTACTCACTTGGGATATCATACTTGAAAGGTCAACTTCTATTATAATAGGACTTTTCAAAAAGACCTCTCAGAATTTGTAATAATTCTGATAAGATTTGCAATAATTCTATGCATCATGTATGGCTTTGTAGCAACAGAAACACTTCTTCATCACATTATTCATTGAATTGAAAAAAAAAGGGAAATCCTCAGTTTTCTTCCAAAGCAAACAGAAAAACATTTTGATGGTTTAAGCATATCATTAGGTCAAAACAGTTTGCAGTTTCCTCTAGAATTTTTTTTCCTTTCTGTACACATGTATGCATATTCTGGATTCTAAATGCATGTTTTGATCAAGATGTTATTTTTCTTTTTTTTCCCCTAGAACAATACATATTTTAGTTCCTTGGTCAAAATTCATACTCTGTTTTTATATTGTTTTTCCTTTATAGATATATATATATATATATGTGCATGTACTTTCGTGTGGTGTCCTTCAGTGCATGACACCTCTACATCTTCCACATCTCATAAAACTTGGCAAAAAGGAAAATTTTCTGGAAGTTGTGTCTTATAGAAATACTATTTTAACTGAGTCCTCATGGCATTGCTAAGATTACAGCAGTTTACATGGAAGAAAATATTGGTCTGTTCTGCAAGAGGAAAAATTGTTTTCATCGCTTGAAGACATTACTACTACTATGAAGAAATGCCATTTTAAATATATACTGCCTTTTTTAAAGAAAAAATGAACTGTCTTTAAGAATGTGAAGGAATTAGTGCCTGACTTTTCTTGAAATGATCATAAACTTGCATGCTAAACACAGAAACCTAGATTCTTTATGTTGACAATGACACAGAGACAATTATTAAGAGACAAAGTGAAAAAAAAAATTTCTGCCAGTTCAGTTTCTCTCTCCCCACCTTTCAGATGGGAAAGAAAATTACTTAGCAAAATGCTTATTCTGGTGATATTTAAACTTTACACTGAATGTCAAAGGGCACAAAAGGGTGTAAGGTTCAATGCCTTAGGTACCTCCCTACAAACATCAGGTTCTTAAGGCTTGCTCAGCACTCATAACTATTGAAGATCACCTTTTGCTTTCTGTTAGTTTCTGTCTATCAGAATTGCAAGAGCAAGTATCTGAAGGAAACCTCCAGTTCTGTGTAATAAAGGATCCCAGGCTGTCTTTAATGATGTATCCACTCTTAACTTTAAGCTCTCTGTAAAGTTTCCCGCTTGTTCCCACTCGCAAGGCAATTCCAGCAGCTGTGGAGTTCAGAGATCTGCTAAAGCAGGAACTAAACAATGAACTAAATGTCATGATTTCAGAAACTAAGTTATTCCACTAGAGATAAACTATGTAGTATGGGATTTGGTATTGTTGATGAACCAACAAAAACTTAAACTGTTTTTCTTCCCAGCAGTGAGTCAGGGACATCACAGGACAAGCCTCTTTACAGCCACAAATTGCAGGTGGAAATGCTGTCATGGTAGCAAGAGATAATAGACTGAGAGATGCCGGGCTGAGAAGTGATGCAATAAACATTGATAGATTGAGGTGTGAATGAAACATCTTAAATTAATTTATTTTAAAGTATGTGCTTTTAATATATATAACATTTACCTAAGAAATTTTGCTTCCTTCATCAGCTGCAGCAGAAATCATGACGCATTCCTGATTTTAAACCAAGACCAAGTTTTCAGTGCACTGGTTGTGCATAAATAAGATACAATAACAAGTAATTATAATTTCATCTGGATGAATATCACGATTATGAGAATTTTAATCAGTTCCTAAATTTTTCATTTCAGGAAAAAAAAATTCTTCAATATTTTATTTAATTAGAATCAGGCAGAAACTAAAAGTTATAGAGAAAAATTAAATAAAGGAGTTAACTTGCCCCACTACGACTTATTAATATGAAATTAAATCCTCAAAAAGACACCAAGAGCATCAAAGAGGAAGGAAAGTATATTTCATGTGATAAGTAAGAACGTCCCAGATGCTGTAATCAAGAAAATATGGGTCACGGCAAGCCAAGTCAGAACAATATAAGATTTAAGGTAAAAAAAAGGTAAAGGCTAAGGAAGAAAGAAACTAAATTATTGCAATCCTACCAAAAATTTTCTGTCACTCAATAAAAACATGTCAGTAAGACCACAGATGTAGCACCACAGGCCTTTTGCACATGGCCTGCCAGATTAGCTCTGAATAAGCTTTAAATTAGCAATTTACCAGTTAGGACATTTTCCATGGCTATCCTGTGAGACATAATGGAGTTTGATCTGAGACAATTATCACACTCTTCTGGTACAAATTACACTTTTCTTAATGCACCTTGATTTTCTTTTTTTTTTTTTTTCTTGCTTGCTTTCTTGCTTTCTTGATTTTTCTTTCTTCTGTGTTTTAAATTTAGATTTCAAATTTACACTAATGAATGTAGGGAAAAAAGAAAACACTGTAGCTATGATGATTTATTTTATTTATTTACTTTTTATTACAGTTGTATCAGTATCAAACCTGTTGGAAGATTGAAAACACAGTTTAAGAATCCAATTAAGTAGCTGAGTAATTTTCCTGCATACTGTTCTTTGCTGGGATGGTTTTCATTCGGCTGAAGTTTGGGAATGTATATCTGGGTTGCAGCTACAATGCTAACAGCAGTTTTATGTATCCATTTTCAATGTTTGTTTCAGAGACTAGAAGAGGCTGATTTACAAAGAAATTGAAAAGTTTAATGTAAGAAAGGTTGGAGGGCTAAATTTAGGAATTCGATATTTCCAAGTTGTAGATAGTTTTTACTTGAATGAGGGTTGAAAGAAAACTTATACAAGAATATCTGTGAAAAATGTAATGTTTTAAGGAGAAAGGCTAGGGCCCCAACAAGAATATATCTAGGAAGATCATAGGGAAGGACTGTTCCCGAATTTTTTTAAATTTATTTTTCTAAAGCCCCGATATTTGCTTTGAATTGTTATTTTACTCTCACAACAAAAAAATTAGTATTTATTGATGTTAGAAGGAGTTTTCCTAGCAATGTATGGAAACTCACTGAAGCACAGCAATTATTTAGATTTTAAAAACTTTTACACAAAATAATGGGCGGGATGTAGGAAAAATAATGAACTGTTTTAACTACAAATAAAATGAGACACTAATTATTAACATTATGAATGTGACATTTTAAGCAACTGAATGCTTTATACTGTGACAGGCATGCATGACATAATATATGTACATAGTATGCAATTTTCTTTTAAAATAACAGCTTTTCATAGTTTCCATATTTTATTTGTTTCCTATTTTACTACTAACTTCTATACAATAATTTTAATGCAGTGCTCTTTATGTTAGAAAGTTTACCCTTCATGTTATATAATATCAAAATGTTCAGCTAAAATATATATTTGGAGTGCTTGGGACTTCAAATATAATTTTTCATTTAGAAATACTTTCAATTTTCACAATTTCAAAGGAGGCCATGGGAATATAACTTTACTCCAAGACTGAAAGCAGGGAATATAAATTAGGAAGTGTCTTTTAAAGTTGTTTTGGTCATTTTCAAGGTAGATGAAAGCAGTGAGAGAAAAACATTGGTTCTTCCTTCCTAGTTTGCATAACTAGCCTTTGTATTTAGTTTTGGTGGATTTTTGAAACAGTAAATTTAGTTGATTAGAAACTTCTGAGCCAAATAACTTCCTTTGCATGAGCTCATGTAAGGGCCAATTCACCTAAAAAATTGATGTGTTTGCATTGAAGGCGTAAGATATAGTTTTTATGTTAGTTAATTCCATCACCCAAATTTTTAAACTCTTTAAAATTATACTGTGCTTGAAAAGCAAGTGGCTTTGGATTATTATTTTACTCTTTCTTAAGATTTTTTTTTCAGTAAGTGGATGAGTAAAAATGAACATAGCGCAAGAGAATCATATTTGGAGACCAAGAAATTGCTTTTCTCTACAAATGAGATAAAACGCTGCAGTAAATTAAACCAGCAAATTTGAGAAAAATGTTTGACAAAAGACCTATATCACAAAGATAGAGTGAACACAATGATGTATTCAACTTGTATTTCAAGAACTAATGGGATCAATAGCATTAATTCTATAAGGTGGCCTTGCTATACCCATGAAAAGGTTATGTTACAAGCGACTCTACAATAAATCCTTAAAAGTAAATATGTACAAAAACCTTCAAAAGCCTAGCAAACAGGTATATTACACAACACTAAACTTCCAAGTTTCTTATTTTTTCTTAAGTAAAACTGCAAAAAGAACTGGACTTCCTTAAAGCATAATTCATCTAAGAAAAACAAAAAACCCCAAAAAACAAACAACCCCCCAAAAAAATCCCACCCCACAAGAAAAAAACCCACACAACAGAGAAGCAAACTGCAGCAGCAAAGGCACAGGTAAATCGTCACTGAATTTGGCCAAGTATATTTAATAAACACTTAGATGAAAAATTTAAAAACTGCCTTATATCTTAATGGGAGCCTGTGTTTGGATGGATCAAACATGCATTAGAGCAATATAGTCACCAGGAGCTGTCAGTTCAGCCAAATGACTTGGCTGCAGGATGCCTTCCCTGTGTCACAAAGCCTCAAACTGACAAACGTTCTGTCACTTGCTGCAGATGCATGGCTATCGTGCACAGCAAGGACTAAATATGTCATTACAACCCTGTGTATCCCTAATTTGTATTGTCACGTGAGAACTAAAACCTGGAATGAGGCCCCGAAGGCACAAGAACTAATGAACTCTGCCTGACTTTGGAAGAGTAATCCATCACTGACATACAGCAGCCCTTTTCTTTAGACTGCGTTGATGAAAATTTTCTAATCTCTCATGCCAAGTGCCATTTTCTTAACTGGGCATGACAAAATGTCCTCCTAACATTAACCTTCCCATAGCAAAATACACTACTGTTAGAAACTTCCGAGTTAATTTGAAGTATTTCTCATTAAAGCACGGGAGGGGAGGAAGGAAAAAAGAAAGTAAACAAAAGAAAATTATTGGACAGGCCCTCCCTGCTTAGCCATGGACTTAGAAAGTAAATACAAAACTGAGGGAAGAATGCTGTAATAGTAACATTTATCTCAAACCAAATAGACACATGCATGGATTTCAGGAGCAAGCCAGGTTCATTAACATTACCATTGAGGTTAATACCAACATCAAGTGACTAATATTATGGTAATGCCTGAACATTTAATAATCCATTTTTTTTCCCCCAATCCTACTATATTTGGCCCAAAACACTTTAAGATTGCCAGTTTTCTGCATATGAACCTATGTCTCAGTATAATAAAACTTGAAAATCTTGAGATTCTAGAAAGGTTTTTCAAGGAAAATGATTTGCCCAGGTTTGGGAGGGGAGGTGTTTGGTTTTTGTTTGTTTGTTTGTTTGTTGGTTTTGGTTTGGTTTTGTTTTGTGTGGGTTTTGTTTGGTTTTTTTGTTTGTTTGTGGGTTTTGGTTTTTTTTTGTTTGTTTGTTTGGTTTTGGTTGTAGTTTTGGAGGTTTGGGGTTTTTTGGGGGGGGGTTGGTTTGGTTTGGTTTGGTTTGGTTTGGTTTGGTTTTGTGTGGGTTTGGTTTGGTTTTTCGTTTGTGTTTTGTTTTGGTTGTTTGGTTTTGGTTGTTGTAGTTTTGGGTGTTTTGGGTTTTTTTTGGTTTTGTTTGTTTTGGTTTTGTGTGGGTTTGGTTTGGTTTGGTTTGGTTTGGTTTGGTTTGGTTTGGTTTGGTTTGGTTTGGTTTGGTTTGGTTTGGTTTGGTTTGGTTTGGTTTGGTTTGGTTTGGTTTGGTTTGGTTTGGTTTGGTTTGGTTTGGTTTGGTTTGGTTTGGTTTGGTTTGGTTTGGTTTGGTTTGGTTTGGTTTGGTTTGGTTTGGTTTGGTTTGGTTTGGTTTGGTTTGGTTTGGTTTGGTTTGGTTTGGTTTGGTTTGGTTTGGTTTGGTTTGGTTTGGTTTGGTTTGGTTTGGTTTGGTTTGGTTTGGTTTGGTTTGGTTTGGTTTGGTTTGGTTTGGTTTGGTTTGGTTTGGTTTGGTTTGGTTTGGTTTGGTTTGGTTTGGTTTGGTTTGGTTTTGTGTGGATTTTGTTTGGTTTTTTGTGTTTTTGTTTGGTTTTGGCTGTTTGTTTTTGGTTGTTTGTCCTGGGGTGGCATAATGATATCTTGTATTCCCTATCGTTTTGTATGCTTGACCAGAAATAT
>VZRL01002970.1:473470-506379 GCA_013397895.1 Origma solitaria
CTTGCTTTCTCATCCGAGAACCTGAGGAGCCCCGGGGGACAGCAGACAAGAATCGTCCAGGGAGCCACCGGAGGAACTTCACCTAGCCCCTTTGGGGCCCCCGGAAAGGGGAAGCTACGCCTGAGGAAAAGGACACTAAGCTCATCAGCTGTTTGTTCAGGTTTTCTGACCCCTTTCCCCTTTTCCCTTTCCACTGTGTGGTCTGTTAATTAAACAATTCTTTCCACTTTAGGCTGAGATATTCTGTGTTGTGGGGGGAGGGGTGCCAGAAACCTCTGCTGTGGGGGGAGGCACCTGCTCGGAGTGCTTTCCACCTAGGATATTTGTCTAATCCAAGACATTGTTGTAGTTTTGAGAGTTTTGGGGGTTTTCTGTTTTGTTTCGGTTTTTTGTTTTGTTTTGTTTTGTTTTGGGGGAGGGGTGTTTGTTTGTTTTCCTTTGCTTTTTTGGTTTTTTTTTCCTTGAGCAAATATCCTTGTATCCATTCTCCTTTTAGGAGGAGATGGATAAGAGGTTGGCTTGATTTTTCTTTTCCTTGTTTTATGTTTTTAAAAAATAATATTTGATAATCCTAAAAAGACCAATTGTATGGATACACCATGGGGAAGATTCCAAGTTATCTGCTTTCATTACCCAGTGCCTACTCCATGCTACTCAATCTCCTACTGTATAAGAGAGTTAGCAAGTGTCTACTGCATATCTGTGTCAGAAAGACTAAGCGTGATTTACATCAGACAAAAGCTAGACATGAAAACAAAACAAATTCATCCCAGCTTGTTCATCAGCCTGGCTTGGTCTATCCAGGACAGGAGACAATAAAAGCCAGTAACAGATATTTAGTGAAACAAGAAAGAAGCCTTTCTCTGTGACACACAGTTTTCTTCATTCAGGAACTTAGGACGTCCAGAACCGGCATCCAAATCACCATGTTGCTGAAACCAGGAGTGGACCCTACTGCCAAGAATGTACTGAATCTTTTACTTCAAATTGAGGGGTGTTTTGAAATATTTAGCTTCCATATTGCTGTTAGTATCACCTTCAAATCCTGGGCCGATGGCAGCCACGGGATTTGATCCTCATGATGTAATCCTTTCCTTCTCTTTTGCTACTAACTCAGGTGCCTATAACCAAACTGAATCAGTAATGTCTCAGTGTAACAGGAACTGGAGTGCAGTCCTTGATCCAAAACTCTAGGTTGTATACATGTACTGTTACTCTTTAGTTCCTTATATAGAGAGGGAAAAAAGGGTTTCTAAGGAGATAGAATATGTGAGTTTATGTCTCATTCCTTTTCTAGGCCTTTAGTTCTCTCAGAACATCTGTCAGATCAAACAATCTTTGGATGCAAATATTGGTTTACCATTTACATTTCAAAATATGAGGGGCTGTTGTGAAATCCTGGAGTAAACAGTGCATGCTAACCTTGTCAATCATACTGTATCTCAGTATATTTAATTTCAGTTTCTGAACATTTCCAATCCTTGCAATGAAAACAGTCCAGCTAGTTTTGAGAAGCTGAAATAAGATAGTCAAAATACAATAAAGCCAGGAAAATTTTAAGTTATGTATATGTTTTGTCCCACTCCTACACAGGAGGGAGCATCCAAGATTTGCAGATGTCCAGGTTTGAAAAAGAATGACAAAAACAAACGTGTTAAAATAAAAGAAAATCTCACAAAGTTTATTAGCACTCTACACATCTGGCATGGACATTGGTATATATTTTTTTATATATTTATATTTTAGAACATCCTGTTCTAACTTGCCCAGTTGAATGGTCATTGGTATTTGAGGCAAAGTAATGCATTAAATCCTTACTGCCAGGTCATCTACAGGGTAATTAAAATGGGATAAACTTAGTAGAATTATATTTATAGGAAAATATATAGTACAGATACATGCACATAAAAATATTTACCAAAGGTAATAAATTCATTCAGTAAAATGAAAATGGAAGATTTTTTCTCTAACTTCTTCCAGAATCAGCAGGTGAAAGCCTGAAAAATAAGAATTTCACTTTAATTTGAGTGTGTTGGTGAAAACAATTTTAAACATATAATGGACTTTTAGTTGAAAATTTATGTTATAGTGAAGATTAAAATAATAATTTTCTATGTCAAGGACACCTATTAAATTGCTTATTACAGAGGAGTGCTTTGGCTTTAATTCTAGGCTAAGGTAAGGTGAGACCATAACTGTGATCTTTAAATTTGCCTTTAGGAGCCACGTCTAAGTGTGACCTTAGGACAAGATTACATATATTCTTGATAGCAATAGGATATTTAAAGGAGAAAGGGCCAGAAAGCAATACCCATTTCTACTTAGTGTTTAGCAGAAATATTTAGACAGAAAATCTCATCAAGGATTGAAACTCATTGAAGTAAAGTGCTGGGACTGTTGAGTTACAGCTGCTGCTGTATTACGGTGTTTGCATGCCCTTTTGCATTGGAGAAGTTTTTTCTCTGAGGAGTGGTGGCTCGGTAGCCAAAAATTTACCCCAGCTGCAGTAATAACCTTTCATATGCGCCTGACCTTCAAAATCCAGCCGGAACTCACACTAGCAATGTTGTTCCCAGCCAAAGGAAACGCTACTTCGTTTTATTTCACCATTTCACTTTGTCTAATGATTTTTTATCAACCAATTTGTCTTATTTTTAATATTCTTTTCTTGACCAACAGAATGATTATTCCTAATGACACTACTACCTGCACGTTCAATCCCACCTTTTCAAGGGCTGTTAAATCAAGTCCTATGATGCACTTCAGAGAGACTATTCCGTGGGAACTGGCAAGTTATGCCCTTATTCTTCTCTGCAGTTATGTGAAATGAACAGTCTTCACTGCACAAGATGAGAAATATTGTACTTAGAGAAATTCTTATTAGGATGCTTGGTAGCAATTTCATCCAAATAAATTCAGTACAGATAGCTGCTACTTTTTTTGAAGACTGTTCATCTAAGATTACATTATTATAAAGATTAAAATTAGCATGCAGACAATAAATCCCCATTTTAATTCTATTAAGCTATTTTTTAATATTGAACTTTTATTAATCACTTTAATGTTGTAATTGCCTTTGCATGCTGATATTTTAATTTTGTTTACAATGCGCGTATTTTCAAAATAGGAAATTTCCTTCTCTTTTCTCAATAATTCAATGAGAAATAGCTGCTCATTTAGAAATTAAAGGAAACAAAAAATACTCCTCTTGGGAAAAAAAATCCTAAATTGTATTTTTTAAATTTCTAATTGAAGTGCAAATTCAAAGGTATCCACAGAAAATTATAACATTATAAATTATAAAATGTCAAAAGAATATAATTTTGGATCCTGTTTGAATAAATGTTAGAATCGAATAAATGTCTTTAATGAAAATAAAATAATAAATTGGTATTGACAATCTTGCACAAAAGAGACAAAACCTAGTTTGTGTAATGTGTAGATTTTCAAGGAACTTCATTCTGATCAACTGAAAAGAAAAATATTTTTTTAGCTATTAACGTTTATGGGTTAAGGTTTTATTTTTAATTAACCACTGGGTTTCTTTTCTCTTTTCTGACTATTTTAACTGTCTAACCTTCTTACCCTGTAAGAAGCACTTCAGAACTACTTCTCTTGGATGCATTTTTATATGAGATTTGTAGAAGTTTGTTTCCTAACATACATTTAAAGTGTTATAATTTTCTCCAAATTTATTTGTATATTTACAGACCAGCTTCCATTTGTTATCTATATTCATCTTAGTGATATTTAAGCAGTATATACCAGGCAGGCTGTGTTTTGAGTTCTGCAGCTGCTGATACAATCAAGTGACTCTCTGAATCCACAGTTTTGATTTATTAACCTTGCGTTTATGTACCTTCAGGAAGAAAATATAAAGTACGAAGTTGATATGGATAGAGAGCTTATGCCTGTTTCTGTGAATCTTATGATTATTCCAGTGATTATTCTTTAATAAATATTAAGGTTTGATATAAAAATGGTAGAAGATCGTATGTCCAGTTATTCAAGGAAAAAATGCCAGCCAAACATATGCCCTGCTCAAGTCACTGTACATCAAGCATGCTCCCAAGCATGTCACACAAAGTCCTGTGCCTCCTAAATCTTCCCAAGAAAACTCATCTAGGTCAATAACTGTTTTAATTACTTGCATTGCATGTTTATCCCAATGGGGATGCTGCTTAAAAATACAATAGAAGTCTGAATAAGGTTGAGAAAAAATACAGGAATTAATAAAGAGCATTGAGTCATCTTTTCATTCTTAAATGTTAATTGTGAAATTTTCTTTTTTGTTGTTTTTTTTTTTTTTAATCCTTACAGCTGCTTTATCAGAAGTAAATGATTTTAACAAAGTGGAGCAATACAAAGCAATACTGTTTTGGCTGACAATACTTTTATTGCTTAGTAGTAAGTGACTGTTATGACATCTTACCTAGTCTCTGTCCTCTTCTATCAATAAGATGCTTTGATACCTCATTGTCTTCAAATTTAATAAATGCATATCTCAGTTTTATAAAGACTTCCTAAAGTTCTTGGTCATATGCACATTTTTAATGCATTTCTTTCCCTGGGAGAATACCCAAACATCAAACAAAGTAAATAGAAGTTTTAAATACAGTCATCAAAAAGAATGAAGTTAGGAGACCTGTCAAAATGTGCAACCCAGGTGACAACTGTATAATTTCTAAGAGTAAGAATCTATTAACAATGAACTATGAAACATTGATGACATTAAAAGAAAAATAAATATTGTAAACAATAATGACATTGACTTCTCATTTGTCTCTGACTTTTAGGCATATACACACTCTACTAATTCTACTAATTAAACTTGTCTTAATAGACTTGATATTTATTAAGTGAAAGAAACACAAGAATATTAACTTATTTGTTTAAACCAAAGACTAAGTAGTACAAATTAATTAGATTAGATGCACAAATTGCCTATATGTTGTTAGAAATCTACACATTCAATACTATTTTTACTTTCCTATACCAGTGTGAAAATAGCACCCCTTGCTGCTCAGTCCCAAATTTCTGGATTTTAGAGAATTATGACTGTAAACCCCAGGTTATTTGAGAGAGTTGTAATCTCTAAGCAGATCCAAGAAATCTCTCTGGTGACAAGTGAGAGGACCCGAGGGAGTGGTATGAATTTGTGTCAGGAGAAGCTTGGGTTACATGATAGATGGGAGGAAAAGGTTCTTCACCCAGAGGGTGGCTGGGCACTGAACAGGCTCCCCAGGGCAGTGGTCACAGCACCAAAACTGACAGAGTTCAGGAAGCATTTGGACAGCACTGTCAGGCACATGGTGTAACTCTTGGGGCTGTCCTGTGTGAGGTCAGGAGACAGAGTCCCAAGCTACCAAAAAAAGAAATAATCCAATATTACAAAGCACTTAATGCAGCATGTTTTTTTCAATCCTGTCTCTAACTACATTATAAATATGATTATTTATATCCACAGAGATGCACATTTGATTTTTTGTTTCTTTTCTACGAGTACAGGTTTTTGCACTCTTCTTTTCCTAATAGCCATTTAATAGAAAAGGGGGGGAATAAATGCAGTATATCCAAAAGCTATAATAAACACATACCTGTTGAATTGAATTGTTTTCCCTCTTTGTGTGTTTCATGTCTCATAACAAATCCTGAAATTTAATTCTGAGTGGTGAATTCAAGTTATTACAAGAAACAAAACAGGCACACAGGGCTGATTTGAACATCTGGATCTTTCAGGCCATCTATGTGCAATTCTCTTCAATGGGTCATTAATTTATATCATACACATAAAAGTTTTTTTATTTTTTTTTTTTGCCTCATAGGTGCATAACAAAACCCCCAAAAAACAAAAAACCCAAAAACCAAATAAACAACAAAAAACCCCAAGCAAACAAAAAACCAACCAGACAAACAAAAACCAGAAAAGATATTAAAAAATATACCATATGTGCATTTTCATACTACCAATTTTCACTTGTAAATACCCCCTTTCCCCCTCTGCTCGCTTTGAGATCTAGTTAGGGAGACATTTTCACAGTTTCTACAGTGACATTATCTGCTGATATTGGCTTCATGTAACCAGAGCAGCAATATCAGGTACTTTTAAATGGGTAATACACAGCTCAGCAGTGCCACACTGCACGTCTTGACCAAAGTCAAAAACTCTGACAGTGATTGGGATTATCTGTATTTCACAATCAGCCAAACAGCAAGTCTTCCCACATAGCTGTTGTTCAATAGGTAAAATTTCAGGTTTGTGTGATCCCGCATACCCGCTTTATAATCTTGAGCAGAACTGAATTTATGCCAAAAAGTTTGACGATCAATGAACGAGATTTTCAGGTCTAGATTTGACAATTTGATGTCAAAATAGAGTCGGTATCTAGAGAATAGATCTATCCTTGGTGACTGTTTATTTTTGGACATCAAAAACGTGGTTCATTTCACCACATTTTAACCATCTGAGGTCTAAGTGTCTTATCAAGGCCAAAAATCTGGGCTCTGTTTAATTCACCAGAGAGAGAAAGATGTAATTTATGCTTTGTTTTTTTTCCAAATCAGTTTCTCCCTGGAGGTGTTTTTCTCTGCTGACTAGAAAGGTATTTTTGAATCATAACCACTAAATGCTGAGATTATAAATTTGAAATGAAAGGAGGTTAATTCCATCACAAGTAAGGAATGGCAAAATATTTTTGTAAAAATGCTGGTAAATGTTATTACTTTGAATATTTTTCAAGCTTTTCTGTCAGTAAATGGCCTGTGAGTATTGTCTGATTGTCCTTGAAATGTGTGAAAAAATACCTTCATTCTCAGCTGTTCTTTTATTACGACTCATTTTCACACTGCAGGTATTTAAATTCAGAGAACTTCACAACATACTCAAAATTAGCGCATGATTAAGCATTTTCTTGAAACGAGAGCCAACATTTTTCTCTCATCAGACTGCAAAAGGTTTAAACTCTGGCTGTCTAAATGAAACAAAAGCTGTGAGTATGGGAGTACAGCAAATTCAGTAATGACTGAAGACAGCCCTCAATTAGTGCTGAGGGTTGAATGCAATCTCTGTCACTACCACTGTAGCCACTTTCCTTGCCCTCCAAGCTGTGGCAGCTATTCTCATACTGTAGTCAAGTATGCAAAGCTGGTAGTAGCATTGCAGAGGAGAGAGAGGTTACTGACTGCTTTGTGTGGTTAATTAAAAGAACTGCATTTTTTACATCTGTAATTATTCTCCCTGCTTTTACCTGTAGCATTTTGTATTGTTCCGTATAGTACGAACTTTAATGCATTATCTATACAGCATACATGCCAGAAAACTGAGGTCATAGTTGCTTTCGTTTTTTATATCTTCAAAGTTTGCTTTGAAAGCACAAGAGCCTGAGCTGTCACTGTGATTAATTGGAAACCATACCCTCAAAAAGGTGGAAGGGAGGTCAGGTCATGTGAAGCATAGGAAACTCACAGTCAGATATTTTCTAACTTTCAACAGCTGAATGTTTCAACCATAAAAATGTTGTTCTTTACAAATATAGTGAACAGATGAAAATACAGTTGTACATGCTTCTGTGGATCCCTAGCCAAGGAAATATTTTAAAAAATAAAAGACTGAAATTCTACTGTTTAAGGTCTTAAACTATCACCAGATTCTCCAGATTTTCTGGATCCTTGATTAAACAATGTCACATAACTCCACACAATATCCAACGAATATGTGATAAGAATTAATAGAATACAACACAGTCCTGTGGCACATGTGTTAAAAAGGACCAGACTCAGGAATTATGTATTTGACTTTTAAAATAGTAATTCACAATTTTTCCCCCTCTCAGTCTTTTCCAGGCTGATGCTGCCGAGTTGTGTTTCCTCTTAATTTCTCTCACCCTCTCTAATCTTCCCACCTCAACAGTTGTAGACAGCCCACACCTCAGAGAATCATAGGACCGCAGAATGGTTTTGTGTTGGAAGAGACTTTTAAGGGTTGTCTGCTCCAACCCCCTGCTTCCATGTGCGGGAATGTCTTCCTCTAGCTCAGGCTTCTCAAAGCCCCATTTGAGAATTTGAATACTTGCGACTTCAGGTTCTTTATCCCAGGATTCATTGAAAACACTGTGTTGGAATGACTTTCACATTTCCAGCCTCTGGAAATGTTCTCTGTCAAGCAGGGTTTTCTCATACCTTTCAAGACCTTGTTTCTTCTCTCAAAATCTGTACTGTACTTACCCCTTTTGTCCAGTAAAACTTTTCAATACTGCCTTATGATCCCCACATTCTCTAAGGGCTCTGTATCCTGTTTGTCTTCTATATCCTGCTTGGTCTTCTTATCCAAAGACAATGAAACAGATTCATTCTTTCAGCAGCTCTCTCCCTCCATGGTATCAGTTCCTTGTTTATAATCCATATGTTTCAAATAGCCCCAGAAGCCCTGAACTGAACAGATCCCAGATTTTGGAATCATGAGTGAAATATGTGACTCTTAAAGAGGTAACAGTTCCTGAAGTGTAAAATGTCAATTCACAGCATTTGCAGAACCTTCTGAAGAGCAGGGATTTTTCAAAGGCATTTAAATTAGCTAAATTTTGGCAGAATTCCTCAGTACACATTTAAAAAAAATGAAAAAAAGACAAAAAAAAAGACCATGTGCTATTGTCACAAGGGCATTCTTCCTTTAATCAAAATTTCAGGTCTAAGCTTTAATACTTGTAATATATTTACATATCATGGAAAAGGCCTTCATCTCCTTGCTAGAAGACTCTTGGGGAAATATGAACTCTCTTACAGGAAAGATCAAGGTCATGCTCCAGAGAAAAAATGGGGGCCTTCACAATTTAAACCAGGGAAAATTTCTTCTTCATCCCATTTTTGGCTCAGTTTTTTGATCTTATATATGCAAATGAGATACAATTACCAGAAAAACAGTAAATTTTTTTCTCATGTCTGGCCACACCAAGATTCCCTCCACATCAGTTTACTTCTAATCCTGATAAACATCCTGCAGTTCAGAGACTAGAGACATTTTGCAAAATTATATATCAAATGCTTTCATGATAGAAGAAATAATATCTGCATATATTTGCAAAAAAATTTAGAGCATGAGATTAGAATACTTGTTGCATGATCCAACAAAAGTGATCAAGATTTATTTCAATCCTACTTCTTACTTTAGCAAAGTGGGTCTGAGTATTTAATCTCAGATTGTAACAGTTTGCACTGAATGTTTTTATCCAACACTTTTTTTCATTTCTCTAAAACAAATTTGTCTTTTCTTTCTTATCACCATGATTTTTAGTACTTACTTATCTTTTCTGTTCAACTGCAAACCCTTGTGTATATCCTTCCTTTTCAGCACTAAACAAAAAAACTTCTAGTCAATCTTGCTGATTTTTGGAGCAAAAAAAAATCTCAAATTGAATGACACTGATGTATAGGTTTCATGTTGGCACAAACCAAATCACAGTAAGACCGCTATGATGTAGCCAGATTTGATCCACATATGTTAATACCCAATTTTCAGGAGAGAATTTGTAAGGATTTTTAAAAAATATGTTGACTGTATTTTTATACAATTTTGGTACACACAAACTGCATTGGATGTCAAAATATTTGAACATTTTAGCTTGTTTAGAGACATCATAGGCTTTGTCTATTTTTAAATTACTATCTCTAAATTTACAAATAATTAATCTATTGTATCGATTATTATGTCTCCCTTGGTTTCCCTATAATTAAATTAAAATACATGAAAATATGTATATTTAAATAATGATTAATACTGTTTTAACACTCATACATATGAATTTAAATTATTTTTACATTAATTAAAATTCATATATCTATACATGTACATACATTTGATCATATATATATAAGCAACTATAGAAACACACACACAGTGAACTATATTTATTATGAAGTCACAAGTTTCCCAGGCTGGAAAAGCTCCACTATTTAGAGACAGGTTCTTAATAAAATTATGTGAATTTTCTTGTATGGCATGGTGATGGCCTTCACACATTTGTAGGTAAGCTGCACCTAATGTGGGCACAAACATCTGACTCTCCAAACGATGCCTAAGAATGTTGATTGATCTGTCCTTGAATTCAATAAAAGGGCACAAATGTTTCCAAAAAGTGCCCACAGATAATAAAAAAATCTTTTTCCTTAGGATAACTCAACTATGAGCCAAAGTTTCTGGAAATGTGCTACCTAGCCAATTTAGTACAGCATGGCCATGGTGTTCCTTACTTAAGATAAATAAAACTAAACCTTCTCATTTAATTACGAGTTTTTGTGATTTCACTGTCAGACAAATTGATTTGGTTACACACTCAATTTGATTTTGTGCTGGACAGCAAATGACTTGCTTAGAAAATAAAGAAATGTGGTTGGAACAGGGCTTTAATTAATTCTATTGAAAAATACCTCAAATGCAATGTACCCTGAAGAAATACTCCTCCAACTATATTCAATAAAGGTTGTTTATCAAAGTAATTATTTCCTTTAGGGAATTTCTTAGAATTTTCTCTTTAAATATACGAAGGCTGAAAAAAGCAAGCTTTTACTTCTGTGACCTTGAAGAAACATCTTAATATAAACAATTTGCTTCAGCAGGAAAAAAAGTGTTTTGTTTTTAAAAATATTTCTTTGCCTCTCTTACTAAATCGTACAAAACAAATTGACCCTTGGATCTCTGCTAAAAACTTCCTTGTTTTATCCACAATACACCTTTCCAGTTATGGGAATACATTACAAAGGACGTAGAATGTAATATGTAATGTAGAGGATATAATACCTTATATGATATTTGCATGTAATAAGAACAATATTATTTTAATGCAATAGTACCTACACTTGCATGTTATTTTTAAAAGTAATAAAGTATTCTATTAACATAAAGTACTTTTGATTGGTAGTATTGGTAATGGCACTGATATTGACTAACATGTGTTCAATGGTTTGCTAGACTCAGTATTAAATCAGAAATCCATTGGAGTTTTCAGATAGGAATCCACTGGAGTTTTCAGACAAATTTGTTTTAGTATCTAATTGGGTGCACTGCAATGGGTTTGAGTTGATGGTTCTCTTGCATAACTTACCTAGGTAATTCTAACCTAGAGAAGAAAGATTTTCCATGAAAAAGAGATAAAAATCAACCCCAAGAAACACTGCTAAGTTTATACATCCAAAAAAGAAATCGAATATGACTGGAAACCTCCCAGGGATAGTTATATATAAATACATATATGCATAAAGACCGTTGGTGTGTAGACAAACACACTCAATTTTGTGGATGAAGGTGACAGAGCTGAGAAATCACAATCCTTTTATTCACCTGTAATGGTTCCATTTCATGGTAAAAATTTGCTTCTATCTTATTGAGAAGACTTCTGAGCAAACTGCTCTCCAAGTCATTTCATGCAAATTATTGTACGTGAGAAAGCGAGACTAAATTTCAGCATATATATTTACATATTGCCTTAATGGCAATGAAGAGAGTTTCAGACTTCCTGTAACTGCTGAGTAGTTTAAATGGAAGAATTTTAATAAGCTTGACAGACTCTGTTTTTTTTAACCTTTCCTTCTTTTAGTGTGCAGAGACTGTAAAAGCTTAAAGCATAAAGAAAAAATCAGTTATACTTAATAGCTCTGAATTCTTTGACAATACAGTTTTTCATCTTTTCATTTTCCACTAAGATGTTTTTCAGACTCAACTTCACACATCTTTCTATGGAAATGAAATGCCTTGTATGTACTAACTCAAAAATTCTGAGACTTTCTATCTACTTCTCCAGATGCACTTAACAAGAATAGGATGAGAAATTCCACAGCAAGAACCAAAACTTCTTTTCCAGCTTGCAGTGATATTTTCAATGCTGTCTTGTGATTGGTGAGACAACATTTAAAATGTTGGTTGCTTGTTGCTTCTTTTCTTTTCTTTTTTTTTNACCTCAGGCAAACAGTAATCCCTGCTTGTTACCCTCAGGTTATATATTTAACTTAAAATGAAGAAGAATTACTAAATTCTTTTTGCCCCTGGGGTTTTCCAGCAACATAAAACGTTAGCTTCTGGTTTCCATGTTCATTTGCAAACACTGAATCTCATGGGTTTTCCATCAAAAATGTCTGCTTATCTTTTCTACAAGTGATTTTCATTTTGCTGTAGATATAAGTACCATCATCTCTAGTATTTTTCAAAATGCAGAGGAAAATAAGCCGATTGTGAATATTTTTTTGGAAAACCCAAATTAATTATTTTAATGTTGATATATTTTGTTTTCATGACTGCATTTTGAGGCGATAACTCATTGAGACAGTCTTCAGGCACTGCTCAGCAATTACCAGTTATCCTGGTTCTCAGGGTCTGGGCTATGAGAAATAAATTGTATGGGAAGACACAGTGCGATTTTTGAAACACAGTGTAGCTGGGTTATCTAAGCAACTCACTTAGACTGATGAGTTGATTAACACAATTAAAAACTGACAGATTTCTCCAAGTTGTAGTTTGTTGTTTCATTTCAGCTTTGGAGTTGTGAACTCACAGATATGTAAACCAAAAAGGTAAATAATCTGTTAACTATAATATAACCTCTATGCTTACACATTTGTTTGACTCTCCCCAGCTAACATTCTTTTTGTTTCAAGTGTACCTAGCTTTTTCCTTTTCCTTTTGTTCCAGACTTAATTTAAAAACAATCTTTAAATGAGTATGTGATTCTTCACTGATTTATTCCTGCTTTTACATAATAGTTTCTTAGATGACTGAGAAACCTCTCATTAAATCTTTTCAGCCATATTTTAGTTCTTACATTATTTTATTCTGTCCTTTCATCGCTCAAAATAATTATAGGGTCTCACATTTTAATTACAATTATTTGCTTATTCACCTCAATCAAAGCTTGTTTGTTATGTATCTGCAATTTTACTTTTGAAGAAATCCATGGGAACTCAATTTCTGATATTTGTGGCTTCAAGATATACCTTTAATTATCTCCAAGCTTGCATTCTGGAAATATGCTTATCTACTATGACACATTTATTTATGGTATGAATGAAAAATTAAATAAATGCAATTATAGTCTGTAAGAAAAAAAATAACTATCCTTGAGCTATGCCACTAAATTTTGAACATATATGGCTTGCCTCCTTTCATAGTTTTTTTCACACCTAGTGAATTCTCAAAAAAATAATTCTTTCTTGCCCTTCTTGGTCATCATGGTGCACGTTAACTTCTGTCATGTCCTTTACTTTCCATTTACCTGATATTAATCTCAACATCCACTACAGAAAAGATCAAATGAAACATCTATTCGTAAAAGTTATGTCACACTACCTGTCATGTATATGGTGTTGTTTGTTCTGCAGATACTATTGCTCCTCAATCATAATTTGTGTTGGAAAGATAATATATTGATAGCTATTTGACTTTTGTAGTGAGTGCAGTCTTTCCTAGTAAATAGTTTTGCCTCCATTTAATTTGTAATTCCTGTCCACTTTAAGCAAGGAGAAACAATCTGACACCTCTGACTGTAACACCTATCTTTCCTCCAAATTCCTGCCCTAGAGCAAGCTTACATGCCTTTGTTGGTGTATCATTTCTGTATTATATGTTGGTATATCTTTTGGGTATTGCAGCTATTTGTTTCTTGCAAAATTACCAGCTGTATGAGGCAAAGTATCTTCTTTTTTTCATGGAAATTAGAATTAATGAAGACAAACCAGGGGACTGAAGTTTTTTTACCATTCTGGAATTTGTAATTCCTCTCCTAGGAGTAGATTCTCTAAAATCCAATAGTGTGCTAACATGCAAATGATAACCACTCCAAGGAATGAGCTGAGTTTGTGTATTTGGCCATTCTCTTTGACAATTCTTAAAAGGAATAAATAACATTTCAGACCTTTTAGACGTTGCCAAATTTTGATAAAATTGCAAAAAAAAATTAAGTAGTGTAAACACGTTAATCCAGAATAATCCAAATTTTCTTGTTTTTCTGGGAAGTTAGGTAATTTGCTGCCATTATTTGCAGAGGACTGTGAATCCAGTTGTGTGCTATGTCTTCCAGCTTTCTGCAATGGACGTGGATCATCCTCCAGATTTTTGTCTTTTACTTTATCTTCAAGTAACAACAAGGAAGAAAGAAGGGAAGGAAGGAAAGGAAGGAAGGAAGGAAAGGAAGGAGGGAAGGAAAGGAAGGAGGGAAGGAGGGAAGGAGGGAAGGAAGGAGGGAAGGAAGGAAGGAAGGAAGGGGATGAGCTGAGCTAATTTCAATGAGTAAAGGATGGTGGTTGCTGTAATGGGAGGCATTTTTTCACAGAATAACATTCCCTACCTGTGATGGAAATGTAGCTCAACCTATATAAGGGAGAGTCGTGCATGTTACAACTCTCTGGGAGGCTGGCTACTGGGTCACACTGATAAAGTTCTGTTAAAAACACTGAAAAACAAATAAACCCAAACCAAAAAGAATGTGCTTCCATGTTAACATTGGTTCTGCTAAATAAAGCATGACAAGAAGGTGACTTTCAAGTGTTTCTAAACTTAGAGAACTGCTATACTGCTTAATCTGAGAAAATCCAATTATTTAAGGGATAATTCATTCATTACTTTGCTTGCCTTGCTCTTTGCTAAGAAAATAGCTGAGTTGAATTGAGAATGGCCTGAATTGTTCTTAGCTTTTCATTGTTACTGTTAATTTTTTACAAGCATATTAATAACATAAATATTTGCACTTAATTGGAAATACTAATTATAATAAATTTAATTTTTAATATCTAGGATGGTGTTCATAACGGAAAATGTTCTCACAGACTATTTAAATTTGAGTTATTCGATTAGAGCTATCAGGTGGAGTTATTTAAATCAGTTATGTTACTCTGGTTTTGGATAAGCACGATAGTTGATTCTGCCTAACTAAGTGGTATCATTCAACATCAGCTTGAGCGAATAACAGGTCACTTTCTCAGCTTTACTTGTTACAGGAAAATTGATTATTAAAACTTGCATTAGTAAGAGTAGTGGGCTAATTCTTTCATGGTCAGTAAACCCAGTGATACTGATGAAGTTCTATGAAGGATGAATTCTACCTTGAGAATATGTCTAGTCTGAGTGATGAGATACATTTTAGGTTTAATGTAAATCCTGTAATCCTAGAACTTGGTCTAGCACTGATAAATTGGGCATGTGCTCAAGTCTGGTTTATGAGTGATGGAATACATTTTAGCTTAATATAAATACTCTAAACCAGGAATTTACCCTAGCACTGATAAATTGGATATAACTCTCAAGACCTGATTTGTCGCTGATGTGACCTCATTGACTCCAGTGTGATAAGTAGATAACTGTATACAAAGTAATTATTTGTGTACACTTTTGTTAGAGATTATGTAGCATGATCTTGAATTTATAGGAGGAAACTTTGTGTGAGGAATTACATTAATCTTTAAAATTACTTGATTCTCAATCATCTGTGAGGGTTCTTTATTAGCACTTAGAAACTGACATTACTTGAAACCTGCTACAGATCAGGAGACTTCAACCTTATTCTGCTGATTTGTGTAGAGATGTTAATTTGAACAATTAGTTTTAATTTGAACAATTCTTTTGGCATTTTTAGTCATTCTTTCCCAATCTCTTTGTGTTTGTTTCAATTAAACAGGTACTCTTTCAAAAATAAAAAAGAGTAATCAGTCATTTTTAGTTTATATCAAGAGATAATGAATCAGATCTTCTTATTTTTACATGACCACTAGGAGAAAATGGTTTACATGTGTTCTCGAATAAAGAGATTTACATGCCTAGAGCAAAACTCACAGATTGGATATTGAATGCTTCCAGGTCAAGATCTATTAAATAAGGTTGCATGTCTCCCTCTGGACTGGTGTTCAGGCTGTAACTCTTGTTTAAAAAAGTCATGGGGAGCTGCTTTCTCTTGCCGTGTTGAATCATTGCATCTTCTTTTACGTATTTACCTCTGGGTTTCAAGAAACTCATCTGACTCTGACAAATCTTCTGGAATTGACTTCCCCTGAGCTCAAGACATGCCGTACCACCACTGACAGATTGAGTGTCAGGAGCTGTTTGCTCTATTTTACAGGTATTAAGGACTTTGATACCACTGAAAAAAGATACAGATGAAGAAGAAGGCTTTGGAGTGATTGTTTCCCAGGTAACTTGCTCAGCACCATGGTTTAGAATGGATTTTTTTTGTGAAAGCCTTTGTGTCCTCTTTCTGTGTGTGGGATAAGGTGCTGAAATGCATGGCTCACCAGTTTGTTCCTACTTGTTGAATGAATGAAGACTGCATCACCTTTGAGATCCTCAAAGCACACCCTTCAAAGAAGTTCTGAAAACTGATAGACTTCCTTAGTTTTCAGATTTAAGGCTCTCTGTTAGGAAATTCAGTCTCAGAAGAACAGCTTTTGCTTAAAGTAAAACATGAGACCATTTGAACATAATGAATCAGAATGAGGTCAGTACCACTGTCACTCATTAAGTGTTGTCTTCCAGCAGCTTTTCCTTCTAGTACAGTTTCAACAACAAACAATGAGGTTAAGAAATAATGTAAAAAATGTTCTAACATTCTTTTTGAATATTATGCCTTTTTGCTGAATGTCTCTGCTAGGTTTTTTACTTTGTGAGGCTGTGAATTTGCAAGTATTGGACATTATGCTGTTCTAAAAGTAGCTGTGTAAAATCACACCAGCTTGTATGAAATTTAGCAATGTAGTTTCACCTGCATTTTGTCTTTGTGCCAGATAAAAAGATTTTAGTGTTTAAACACGCATAGATTTTATGAGGCCAAGTTGTTTTTTAAGTATAAACCATTTGACAAGACTGCACGGTGATTCATGCCAGGCTCTGGAAAATACCTGTAATAATTGCTTTAAAAATAATAGTTTTCCTTGTATGTGATTCTTATATTTTAGTATAATAATAAAATGATTCAATCTTTTAAAAAATTTTATTGATTTTTTAAAGATTTGTTCAATGAAAATTCATATATCTGAAACCAAAATTTCCTTTGGCATATGATAAAATTGAACTATGGGTTTACACTTTCTGAAGCATGCAAAGACCTTCCAGCATTATATTCAAAACATACATATCTGTGAGAACATGATGATTGAAATATAAAATATCTTCAAATCAGAAAACATCAACAAATTTTCAAAACTTTTTTTTATATTTGCTTCAATGAAAGATTTAATGCTGAAATTCAGCACCTCCTAAATTTAATACTCCATTCTCTTTATTTAAATTTTTTACATTTAAAATTATTGTGGGGTTTTTTCTCTTTTCACTTTTCCCTAGGGTGTATTTTTCTTTTCTGATTTATCTCTTCTCTGTTTTCATTTGAATTTTCTATAGTTTTTTGGTGTATTTTTTGGTATTTTGTTTTTCTTTTTTTTAACTATTTATAATTTCTTCATTTTGTCATTGATTTTTGATCATTCGTCTTTTTATCATCCTGTGTCAATAGTCATCTACTCTATTTTAATTTTTAAAAATACTCTAGGAAAAAGTCACATCATATCCCTTACATGTCACTGGAGATTATTTTTCTTTGTATATAATGTGTATATACATGATTTTAATCAAATTCTTTAAAGACAAAAAAATCTGCTGCTAAGAATGCAATGAAGTTGTCAGCAGCTACAATGAAGATAGTGTATTTTGGAGGGAATATTTTTTGTCTTTACATTATTAACTTTGTTTAATATTGACTATGAGAGTTTATTTTTTCATCAGGAACTAAATAGAATGTCATAGGTCCAATCATGCTAATACAGTAAAATCTCATTCTATGAGAAAACATAGAATTTCCTACTGATTAGCTACCTTTTCTTTAGAGTAGGTAACTGAATCATGGAGTTATCTTCAGAATAATTCTATTTTTGTTCATAATTAAAAAAAAAATAAAACAAACCCATGAGCAATGCTTTTTTCTCACTAGGAATGGGCAGTAAATTTCACAAAAGCTTGTGAGGCTGGCCCACTAATAATTTTTAAAGATGAAACAGGAATGTTCTTTGCTTTTTTTTCTTTCTATAGAAACAGGATAGCAATTAGCTTTTACTGCTCACCAGTGCAACACTGGCAGGAGAAGTCAAGTTTCACACAATAGTTACAAAGCTCAACACCAAAATATTATACAGATAGAACAGTATTGTAATAAACCAGAACATTTCATTCTGGCTTAGGTGAGAACCAACTCTGAGTGCAAACACAGCTCATTCTGTGATAAGATGAAAAGCAATTACATACACATAAAGAACGAGAAACAGCATAATACAGAAAGCCCAGTGAACACTTGAAGATGTTCGAACTGGTTAAAATCACAGTTTAATGAAGAGGAAAAGTTTAGCCTCTCTTTAAATTGAACATTCACATTTCAGTTTTTGTCTGTGACCTTTTAGAATTAGCTTTATCATTAGTATTTTGAATATTTTGTAATAACAGTCTGTAAAAACTATTACTTATGTTTGCAATCTCTGCATGCTTCCTTATCAATTATAATGTAAAAACTATTTTCCACAAAAAAGTATTAATAATTAAAAAGGCATTAACAGTCTAAAGCAGCAAGAATTAATTTGTCGTTGCAGTTATATTTAACTTTTCAAGTCCCTTCACAGTCAGGGATTAATGCATATTTGTCCCAATTATCAAATTATTGCTAATACGACACAAATTTTTAACACTACTTTTAAATTTTATTGCTTTGTTTGGACAATTCTCTCATATGTTGAGGATTATTTTCTGCAAATTTGCTATATTTGCTTTCATTAACTATGAAGTTTGAAGGACATGGAATAAATGTGACAAATAAATCCAAATTATTTTTAAATTGCTTTTACAAATGGATATGAAAAATACAAGATATTTTTTAAGCTGTATAACATCCGGATCATTGTTGTGACTAAATTTTAAAACCAAGTTTGCATTTTTAAGTTTAGGTTGCACAACTTTCCTGAGATATTTTAATTAATGTTACTTAAAACCGTGGTTCAGACAGAGATGGATTTGCTCTAAATTAGCATTCTCTAATATGAGCAATGGATGTATCAGTTTTAATACTTTTAGAAATATTTCGGTAAGATGAACTATGTGTCATGCCTGATATAGAATATTCATCATTAAATGCCTCCTTGTCACCCATATTGATGCTTTCACTATTAGTCTTTGTCTGAAAACTCAAGCTAGGTAATGTGACAGGAGCTCATGTTCAGAAGAATCACGTTTTACAAATGATGTGGCAAGGACAGGTTAATGCGTAATAGGGTTCAAATCATTGATTTTATCTCAACATGCTCTACAACTTTACTCATAACAGGCAACCTCTGGCTTCTGCTGTTTTGATGGGTGTTTGATATTCCTAAACCAGAGTGAGGTTAATGTGAATTTTGACTCTACTGATTCCTCAGCTGAGCTATTCTATGAATTAACAGGGTGATCCATCACATATGCATTATCACTCAGAGGTGTACAGTGTGTCCTACTTTAAGGAGCACATCAATTTATGAGTCGTGAAAAAATGTCCAATGCCACTCGTCACTGGCAGGAAAGAAGCACTAATCCTGACTTGTTCCCATTTGTGGTGGTGATGAATGTCCTTTGAAAACAAATAGATAACCATCATGGCAGAAGCCTTCTCAGTGGTTCCTCAACTGCTTGAAGGCTTTTTCCATTTCTCTAGGAAAAGCTGGTTTTGCACTTTCTGTATCCAATGGTATGGCCAAAACACATAGAAAACTTTTAAGCCCTTTCTTAAATGTCCAGCTGCCTGCTCAGCAGGAATTCTGTCTGTGCTGTCTTTATTAATGGCTTCAAGAACTGTGTGGAGATAAATACAGAGCAAGGGCATGACCTAGCTTTTTTCAAGCTGTGCTGCCACACTTTTTATGTATGCCATTGTCAAATGGAAGAAAAATCTTTCCAGTTCTCCAAAAAGTACGTCAGACTGCATCTATAGTTTCTCAAAACCCTTGCTCTGTATTCCATGAAGCTGCTCTGCCAATGTGTTCCACTAAAATACTGTACTGTATTCTGGGGTACAGCCATCACTGTTGATGAAAGATAAACATGAATTGCACTTTAAAGAGTCTAAACCTGCCTGTGTTGGGAGTGGCATTACAAGGTGATGAGCAAATAAATATAAGGACAATAATATAAACATGATGTGCTTCTTATGGACATATCCATTTCCTCAAGGTTTTTTTACTTATAAAAATATGCATCCAAACAAACCACTTCAAGAAACAAGTAACATTGTCATACCTGAAGAAATCAGCCAGGCTTTCGATGAAAATATCACTGACTTCTGCAAAACATGCTTTATGAAAATGGATTGATGGGCTGGACCAGGAGGTTTCTTAACAATAATCAGAAAAAAACTGTTTGGTCCAATACTTTGTCCATAGCTATATTCTGAAAAATAAAGAGGAATCTCCATCAGTCACAATTAGCATTTCTCTCTGAAGGAATAATCAAACCTCCAACAAGGTAAAGATGTGTGCAACGTAATTATGATGAACAATCTTTCCTACTCACATTACTTTAGTCAGTACACAAATAACCATGCAAATCTATTAAAGCTTCAAATGAATTACAGAGGAGAAAAACTGGTGGCAAAAAAGATATACTTTTTATTCAAGCCATGCAAGTGGTTGAAATGTATCTGGGGAAATTACTAATAAATAGCACATAAAAAATCACCTGGAGAGCGTACACAAAATCATCAAAATCTCTTTACCTAGAAATGCAAATGCAAAGCTGGCCTAAGATAAAGGAGAAATATTTGAAAACTTTTAATTAAAAGATATTTAGAAATTGTTCTGAGAATTGTTATTTGGAAGAAAGTGATAAAATGCAAATACAAATGATGTCTATTAAGACATTAACTGATTTTTGTGGAGAGTCATAATTATGACATTTAAGTAAGTTAGAAAAAGAACTATTTATATTTATACTTTTCCAGGAGAAACTTGGAAGTAGATGAGGACTGTGGACAATTTATTTGTTGATGTTCATCACTATATTCTTTCCTGTGATTCAATAAAAACTGCCTGAGCCATTTCCTCATTCAGAATTCTTCCATTATTACTTTGGTTTTTCTTCATATAGCATCACCTGATTTCTTGCTAAAGTCACTGCTTCTCTTTTCTTGAAGAATCTTTTATCACCCCACCTGCTTATCTTATACCCTACCATCTGCACTTAATTTCCTATTTTGTCCTTTGTTTCTTTCAAAAATGTCTAAATTACTATGTATACATGTATTTAGACACATACCAACTACTGTAGCCTTTCTTCTCCACCTCCCTTGATTTTGCAAAGAATCTTTCCTTCCTCCCCCTACAACAATAAAGATTTTGTGTTTGCTTTTCAGCCAAGATCAACTGCAGACAAAAGCAAGATAAGTAGGTACCCAGATAGATTTGCTGCCAAGGGTAATAAAATGTTTAAAGTGGTGCCCAGTGTACTCCACAGGAATGCTCATTCTTTTCCTAAAATAGATCCTGAGGAAAAGGTTAGATACTGTGAATAATGGCCACTGCTGTTACAGGAGAGCTCTCACTTTCTGCAACAGCCTCAGGAAGAATGACAAGCTTAGAAATTCCCCCTTGTTTAACTTTGTATCTCCAACGTACATTTTGCATCCCAAGGTGAATACAGAGGATCTGGGAAGAAACACATCTTAAAAAAAGCCCCTTCACTTTGTCCAGACTCCCCCTAAAGGTACTGAGATCGTTGGCATTTGAACAACCTGCTTTTATTCACATTGATGTAAAAAAGGGCATTCACGTCATTTAGGCAGATATGAACTCCTCACAGTAGGACTGCTGCTTTCACATTTAGCACTCAAAGAAAGCTGGAAAATACCAGACATCTGTAAGGCACCTACATACATACTAATGTAAAGTAAGACAAAGTTAATGTTCTACTTGATTAATCTCTTTGAAGTGTAGTTCCCTGTAGTAAACACTTCTCTTTATAATGTTTTCATATTTTTCCAACATTGCTCCAACATTTTAATTCAGACAGTAGTTTCAATTTTTTTTTATCCTATGATATATGTTGCTTTGAGATTTCGGTGGGTATTTCTTTAAGTGAGCTCAAGGTTCTGCAGAATGACATCTTTCACTACTGGAAGTTTATGTCAACACATCTTTCATTTTTAGTAACACTTCTTAAACCAGAATCAAGGATTTTTGTGAAGACAATGAGCGTCAACACTATTAAAAGATATTTAGGAAATGTCAGAATATAGATGCTCGTGAGATGCAATGATACTAGTTCCTCAGTCAAGAGGAATATTGCTATCGGTAAGACCCATTGCTCAATCAAATCTTATAGGTAATTCATTTTTGGAGTTTTGATAGTGTGAATCTCCAAAACCATGTCAAAGCCAAGTAAAGGTTGAACTTCAAGGTGTATTCTGACTGCTAGAAGTGAAAAAATACCTTTCAACATTTGTTAAAGTGTCTTCCAAATTTTTCAATAATAAAAGGCTGAAAATTCAAAATGCAGTCTAACCTCAAGTAGTCTTTCAAAGACTGCAAGATAGTTTAACAATTAGTGACTTCTGATGCAGAAATAATTATTTTCAGTTACAGTACTTGATTCCAGAGCATTGAGTGATCACAGAACTTTAGACCTGCAAGTCCAAGTGCTGAAGAACTTAAATGATACTTATACAAATTGAACCTTAATCAATCTTCGCAACAATTGTACTCTCTTGTTTTGACAATTACAAAAGGTGGTTTAAACATGAAATATTTTATTACCAGATACATGCATTAATACACCTCATAATTCCTCTCTTGAAGGCCTGGTTCACAGATTTGTTACCAAGATAGTAAACAACTTCATCTAGGAGCTCAGGACTAATCACGTAGTATTAATTAAGATGGTTAGATTATTGTTTTCTTCTTAGGGATGAAAATCAATCTAATTTTCCCTAATAGCCAATAGATAAAGCCAGGTGAAGGGTGATTCATCTGACCTATCCTGAACAATGGTTTTTTGGAATGACATGAGCTATCTCCCGGAAATGCTTTATACTCTTTTCTGAGTAAATGACTAGCAGAGCAATAAAGATGCCTTGTCCTGCCTTTTAGACATATAATATTGAAACTCTTGAATGTGAGCAGGTGAAATTGGTTTTGTGTTTCAGATGTAGGTTCCAAAGCTTCTTTAAAGCAATACTTCCTATAATGCAATTATCCCATTCATGAGGAAGACTATTGAGCTGCCTACTCAGAAGCCCCACAGCAGTGATCCCATGTTTACAGCCTTTTTCACCCTCAGGGAGCTTCTTGTTTTAACAGTCACTGAGAAAGGCTTTAAAATATGACCCTGTTACATCCAAAGACTTGCATTAAGGAATCGAAAATTAAAATTATGCTTTTTTTCTTCAACAATCTCTTTTTTTTTAAAGTCAGTCTCTGATACTGGGGACTCCACTAATCCTCTCTTGAATGTAAACAAAACTCTTCAGGCTTGTTTATAAGCCATGAAGAAACATAAACCAAGACAAATTCCTTTTTCCCTGGAAATAATCCTGAAAATGTAGCTATAGGAAGCTTTCCTGTCTAAAGTATTTCAATACTGAAACAATTTATCTCCACAGCTATCAAGTCTCATGGCTTCATGACTTTAAAGAAGAAAAAGCAGTAAATGCTGTGCTTTTTACCTTAGGTGATACGATACATCACCTGGCGTAGTACTTGAAGTTAGCCTCAAAGCAAAACTATCTTACTTTATCCTCACTGTATTTTTACCTTTGGAAGACTAATACATTAAACTGGGCTAAGATAAAACAGATAAAAAATAAACAGCTTTTAGAGCCCCAAAATCCCCTTGTCACAGAGGAGCCCAATCTGGTTTAACTTTGTGGCAGAAAAAGGGTGGTGACCATGTCAGAAGTGTCCACCCTGTGGATATGAATCAAACTTCCTTCTTTAGGAAGCCACACAGTGAAACTAGGCCATTTTCCTCCCTAATGTGTTGGACTCCATGAAAACTTCATTTTCCAAAATTCTAATAGTTTAAATAGCAGCAATGGCATTATTATTAGTCATTTGGTTTTTTACTCTCCTTCTAAATTTCATCTTCCATCCATAAATGCATTGGAAAGAAAATTTAGTAGTCAGTTGATAAAATTGTTATATTTTCCTTCTTGAAGGACGGAGTTATAATGTCTCAACTCACTCAGTTCAAGGATGAACAAACCCAGATGTCTAAAGCAAAGTTTTACATCATGGATCCAAGTTTGTTAGGAGGACAATAAAACATATAAACTGATTCCTAACCAGGGAATAGAGTGTAATAGGAGAAGCACAGCCTTTCTTGTCAGACTTACTATTTCCATAAAATTATATTTACTCATGCATGCACAGGTAAAATACATTAAAGCAAAACTTGTTGTGGGGGATTTTGTGAATTCTGTAGCCTAATACTATTCAAATATAAAATTCATCAGCTTTTAAGAGGTTATTGATGAATAGAATTTTCTGCAAACCTCAGCCATGAAATCACACAGCTGCAGTTGGTCATAAATGAATAATATTTCAAGAAACACCAAACATACAGAGTGAATTGAAAAGATTCAGCCAACAAAGTCACTGAATAATGTGCATGAGTAAACCCCCACTAAATAAGGCAAGTCACATCCCCAGAAACAGAAACTCTAACCTCATTAAGCAAGTATAAAACTGTCTGAAGTGATGGAAAACCACTCTGTACTCCACCTAATAACACAACTGGAATCCTCTTTGAAGGAAAATTGAGGCAAAAAAACTCCTGTACAAATCAGGGAGACTGCAAACAAACAAAGCATTAAAGTAAAATTGCCCAAAAGAAGACAACAATAAGAATCTGTAATACCCTGAATAGAACACAAGAAGGCACTTAAAGAGGCATTCAGAACTAATGGTGACATTAACTCAATAAAGGCATATGCATCCAAAGAGTCCCTGAAGCAATCTATACCCAGTGACAATGGCATCAGAGAAGCTGCATCTGAAAAATTAACACCCCATTACCATGGAGTAACAGCAATGTTCAGAGGCTTTATAAAAGCAAGACACAAAACTTGGCAGTTGAACTGCAATGCGAACCCAAATGATAAAAGTTGAGAGGGAGAATGAGAAGTAAGAGCACATTGAAATAGTTTTTTCCTTGTCACTGCCAGTTGGAAGAATAGCTAAGGAAGAAAGAATCCTCTCAAATTCATTCTGTGAAGGTTTTGATGTTTATATAATTTGTTCTCAAGATGTGAGCATCAAAAGAGATAGAACTCTTTAAGCACTCATTCCTGTCATTGTTTGCAAGTGATTCAGGAACCTCCATGTATTTGCAGCACTGTGTTGAAGATAGGAGCTGTTTAGCCTGGCAAAGAGGAGGCTCAGGGGTGACTTCACCACTCTCTACAACTTCCTGAAAGGAGGGTGTAGCCAGGTGGAGGTCAGCTTCTTCTCCCAGGTAACCAGGGATAGCACAAGAAGACATAGTCTTAAGATGCACCAGGGGAGGTTGAGATTGGATATTTGAAATTATTTCTTCACAGAAAAGGTGATTACATATTGGAACCGTCTACCCAGGGAGGTGGTGGAGTCGTGTCCCTGAAGGTGTTTAAGAAAAGAATGGACATGACACTTGAACCTAATTGATTCTTTGATTCTGTATTTTAATAAAATGCAGTGGATGCTGTCTATTTTGACACCTAAAATACATTGAAATAATTAATATCAGCCTTATAGCTGAGATAATTTCTTCCTTCTTGAGAATATTTCACACCTACTCTGACTGCAGATCAATATTTACTACTTTCAGTTTAGTAACTGAAGACAAGAGGAGACTGACTAGAAGATTACTAATAATGTGTTGCTAAACGTCTGCTTCCCAAAACTTTTGTCCAGACTGAGAAGTATGTCATGCATCTGGGTAGTTATTATTTGGAGTTCTAGTCTGTCCCAATAGGTTTCACTAGTGTTTCTTTAAATGTCAGCAAGTCCCAGCCTTATTTGTACTAGAAAAGCATTGTTGACTGTGTAACAACATGCCACATATTAGTCTTATGCTCTTGGTACACAGCTGGGGTTAGAAATAAATAACCTTCACAAGAAAATGTAAAACAGTAAGGTTCTGATTTTATTTTCTCATAAAGCTCAAGAATGATGGTATTTGATTTGGATTTTTGTTTTATTATATTAATTGTCCTCTTCCCTGTACAATGAAAGACAATTCTTTGAGCACCAGCATCACAAAACAGACAACCACACGGAAATAATTTTTTTGAGAAAGTCTCTGACTAGGTCAAAATCAGATTTTAAAAGAGGACTTGCCTGTCTTTTTCCTTCTTAGTTAATGAAGTTTCATAGATATTCTAACAGTTTTAGGGCCTTATAGGAGATAAATGTTTTCCATATAGGTCTATTCTTTTAAAAATAAGTATTATGTGAGCATTTGTTTCTACCACCATATGCAGGATACTTTATCTTTCAAACAAAAGTCCATTGAGGTAGAGAAATACCATCTCTTCCTAGATGAGTATAACATTTCAGTGTTGATTCTTTGGTAGAATTTTTCATTGCATTTTTCATTTTTCTTTATTATAAAGTCAGGATTTATCTTGCTAATTTTCTAACATCTCCAGCAAGAAACTCTATTGTTCTTTCACATAAGCAGAGGGTTGAAAGAAAAGGTAGCCAGGAAGCACTTCATCTGTCTTTGGTGCACCATAACAGAGAGGATGTTATCATTACATAAATCCTTGACAGCACCATGCCTTTAGATTTAGCCTGATAAGGAAAGCTAAGGAACTAGTAAGATGTTATAGGACAAAAAAAACATGGTTTGGTTATTTATACTGTGCAAAGAAATGTGTATTTCTTCTGACAGTCACATTCCTCATTCTAGTTTGCTGCTGGTTATGAATACAGGGAGGTAGGAATGGAAGATATTAATGTTCTGTGGTCTGAGCATATATCTCTTGTAGGGGATTAAAAGCCACTTAACAGTAAGTCACATATAAGATCTGATAATAAATTAATCTTTATTGCCCCTTCTTAAAGTTAGCAGCTGATCGTTTGTATTAGTATGCCATTCACATTCACTTTTTTTGAAATAAAATTTTGCTCAAAGTAATCTTTCCATCCATACATTTCATTTTCCAGTTTACATTTTGAATGTTGCATGCTATTCACTGTATTGACCTAATAATGACAGAATAATTGGAAGAAAAAAGATATTATAGACCAAATATAATTATTTTACAAAATCAAATGGAACCTGAGTTTAGTTGCAGTTGGCTAAATTTTATGTGCAGATTTGGCCTCTTCTCTTCATTGTGCTAAAGTTCAGCCTTTTGACCCTAACATTATCACAAGCTTTGCTTCCCTTTTTTTCCTGCTCTTTCAAAAGTGCCCCTTTGCCATCTCCTCTCAACCTTCTGCTCTTCCTGAGCTGGAACTCACTGAGGTCCAGGAATTTTTTTCTCTAAGCTCTTTAATACTACAAATATGGATATATTTTAATGGCTCAGAGTACTTGCTCAGTTAGCACTGCATAGTTTTTCCTTACTGAAGATAACAGCCTTTTTTGATATAATTTTTTACAAGTGAGTCAAATAAAAGACTTACAATGTTTCACCAAAATCTGCTTAATTAAAATCACTTTGATTCTAGATATCATGAATGTAATCTTCAATACTGTTCTACTTTGCAATTAGGAGACATTTATTTTTTAAACAGTAAGAAGACTTTTAAAAAGTCATATGCTTATAAAGTTTCTGGTCCTTTAGTTTCTCTTTCACATTGAGTGCATGCATCCTTAGGTTCATGTGGACCAGAAATGTTCCACTAACTCTCTCAAGTGACCCAATTTTAGAGTTGATTTTATATCAATTTACCATTCCACTCATGCAGTGCAGAAAAAAAAAATCAGTGTCTAAGGACACGGATATTTTATAAGGCTAGCTTTGCACTTAAGTTTGTTTCCAATTGCTTTCAACATCAAATGCAGCATAGCTTCATTACTTTAAAATCTCAGAGTCAACAGCATAGGTCAGATTAAAAACCAAACAGTACTGAACCAACACACTCTTCAACTACTTCTACTCTGACTAAGGTAAATATCAAACTATCGTATAGGCAGAATTAAGATACTGCTGATCTTTTATTGAAAATTTGGCAATACTGAAGATCTACTGTTGGTGTTATTGTAACTCTGTGAATGAGTGTTCCCTTCCCTTCCTCAGCTGGAACTCAAGTTCTGTCAGCCAGATTACCTGTAACAGACCTTTATTTTCAGACCTTTCACGAGAAAAACCAAACATTATTCATGACAATGTAAGATTTATGACTCCTAGTAAAGTGAATGAGACACGAGGGAACTACGTCACTGATAAATACAACTGCAACTAGAAACTCTTCCAGATAGGGTATCCCTATGGTGCCAAAAGAACCAAGTTATCAACTCTTAGATGAAGACCAGAATTTTACACTGTAGCAGAGTCAAGAGTCAAGGCAGGGTGTAGCTTTAGATAAAGTATTCTGCTTTATTTTTCAGATATTTAAACTTCAAGAATTGTATTTTCATGCACAACTAATTTTAATATTATATTGAAATGAAACATTTTAAAAAATATCTCTCCAAATAAAGTATTTTAACTTTTCTGGCAAACAAAAGCTATTTTATAAGTATGGCAGCATAAGATCAAATTTCTTTTAGAATATTCCTTTCTTCAGAAAATAATTAAATTACGAGATTTGTTCTGGCACAGGTTTTCTAGATGATGCAGTTTCTCAAAACCATATGACCATAGCGGTTTTTGTGTCTCCTGGGAGAAAAACATTCCCTCAGGAATGAATATTCACAAAAATCATTGCTGAGGCCACAGGAGACAAGCAAAAGCCAATGAACACACAATAAACCAAAACTGAATCTAAAGCAGAAACAGAATGTTGTTTGAAGATTGTTAAACTGAACTGCTGAAGAAGTTTTTACTGGTTAGCGTCAAGAAAATACCGACTGGGGTCTCTAGAAGTAGCCACCACATGCAGACAGCCGCCCTGTTGCAGAAGCATTCCTGCTGCAGCCATACAGGAGGGACACTGAGGGCTCGATCTCTTAATAAAGATGCTAGAATATGATTTGAATACATTTTATCACTTATAACTAGGGATGTGTGATATTTTTGTAATGAGTCTTTCCAACCAATATGGACTATTGACTAATATGCCTTGAGTGGGATTTTGTCAAGCTCACTGTGACTGTTTTCTACCCATATATGTAATGTCCTTTAGGCATATTTATCTGTGTTCTCAGGTCTTAGGTTTGTCTTTTCAAAGTACGTGGGTTTCTAGTGCTCCAGAGACACTTTGTTAAAAGATTTCTGACCCTAAATATTACAATGCTAGGTTTTACTTTATTCAAGTCTGCAAGACAATTTTTCAGCATGAATTACAATCTTCAAGGTGTTACCACCAAACAGCGTTTTCAGTAGGAAAAGAGAAAGAATTTGTTTTTGCTTATTTCTCTCAGGAAGAGCAAAGCCTCTTGGGTTAAAATATACTTTTTTTTTTCCTCATAAAAGCAGAACAGATCTCTGCTACTGGTAGACAGAGGGAAGGGAGTGGGAAAAGGACACATTAACATGGGAACCTCAATTGCAGTGCAATGAGGGCACTCTCTGAAAAACCTCTCAATTAAAATTAAAGATCCTAAGGAAATTGATACATGAGAAACACAACTGTTCAGTGTTGTTTCAACTCAAAGTACAGCATGCACTTTAAATTATGTGTCTACTTCAGTTACTCCAAGTGAGCAAAAATATATACGAGAAAAACTAAACCAAAACAAAAATCCTGGTGGCTTACATTCGTCATTCTTGCTTTCTGTTTGTTTTTCGCTGTGAAACCCACTATCTGAAGCTGATATAAGGGCAACCCAGAACTCTTGTGCATCTGGATATAGTAAAGATGTAAGTAAAGAGCTGAGTGTGGTTTTCTTTGCTCCCCTCCAGAAGAGCTGCACGTAGAATTTGAAGCCTCCCTATGCATTTCTCTCAATGCTGATTTACCTTCCAGATAAAGACCTTAGTTGGCTTCCCACGTTTTTCATATCTAAAGCCGAGTGTGGCATATTTTAAGAGGGCAAGAGATAAGGTAAGGGAACATAATATGAAAAGTGTGTTAAAACTTTATTATATATGGGCCCTTGTCTGATTCAACAGAAATGTTCGTGATAAAAATATCTTCTTTATGGAACAGAATGATTTAAAGAAAATTTCTTTTTATGAAAAGGAATGCAGAATGGGGAATAATGTGAATCCAAATTAATAGAATGAAAGTGCTGGCCTCACTCTAGTTCAGTTGTTGAGGGAGAAAGAAAGACTAAGAATTTAAAAACAGCATCAAGAACTCTGCAAATGCTTTATAAGAAACAGTCTTTATGTTATTTGTGTGAGAAAGTAAGAATATCAAACAATAATATTGCTGAGGACATTGTGTAAATTCTTCCTCTTTAGGCCACAAATAATGAGCTAGTGGCTAGCCAAAAATAGTGAGTTTTGCAGATAGTTCTTATTAGAAGCTGGAATTCATGAGAGTAAGGTCAGTTGACGTTGATAAGTATAACTAATAAAGGAGGAATCAAAGAAGCAAGAGCAACTTTCTTGCTTTACCTTGCTTTGGCAAACGTGCTTTCCCCTGTCCCATACTTTGGCTTTTATCTTAGTGATTTTGTGCTGTTGTGGAGCCTACTCCAGATTTATTTCTCTGTTTTTCCTTCTCCTGCTTCTCCCTTTCACACTCTCTGTCCTGAAACTATTCTCAGCACAGTCTCCAGAACTCATAATATAAATTTTCAAGCATCTATGCGTGTCATCTTGGGATGGAAACTTTGTCAGTTAAGCCTAGTAATGTGTATAGGAATGTGTTTATTGCGTACGTAACAATACAATTTTGTGCATTATCTTGGCTGGTTGCCAGATGCCCACCTAGTCACTCTCTAGCTCCTTCAATAGGACAGAGGTGAAAAATGGGAAAGCTTCTGAGGTGAGATAAAGACAAGGAGATCAGTTGTTAATTAGTGTCATGGACATTCGTCCCCCCCTACTGTGCCGAGTGGTGCAAAGGGGATGGGAAATGGGCGATTACAGCCCGTAATATCTTCTCTCAGTCAGTGAAGACAGCAAAGAAAGGAGTGATGAGGGCAGGGGGATTGTATTTTGGTTTGGGGTTTTTTTTTGTTTATATATTTTAACCAGGAGTCACTGACTCCTTTTAGCTAATAACAGTGCAGGAGTACTGGTATTTACTCACCCAGAATGATGGATTTTCAGCAAGGTGACAGATGAAGCTGATTTTCTTGTAGTCAACACAGAATACACCACCAACAATAAATTCAACCTGTTCCATTTCAATAATGTAAACACTAATTATCAGGCTCTCAGAAGAGCTAAATTTTATTTTACTGATGACCTTGTTCCTGTTTATAGACTCAGTGGCCTGGAGGCAGAAACTGTGAGAGGAGGAAATCTGCGAGAAAGGTGGACGGAATGATAAAGCAAACAAGAAGCATGACTTCCCCCAAGCTAGATGAATCTATTAACATTTGTTTTATTTCCATATGTCTTCTTAAAAAGTTTACTACAATTTCCCATAACAGCACTGTCTGCAATACTTGACATTTCAGTTGTGAGACTCAGCTCTTGGCAGTGAATTATTGTAACTTACATCTACCCTGGTCAAGCCCTCTTCCTGTCTCTGTGACTATCCATATTTTTCAGCAGTTGGCTTATTTTGGATGCTGTCCAATCTTTTCTACCAGCAGACTTTTCACCATAGGGACACTTACAAGGGTCTACATCTGGTGGATTTCTGGTATCTGTCTTTGTCTTTTTTCTTGAGAAGCAATTGTCAGAATACTTCAAACTTTCTGAAAGATAGAGTGCTATCTTGAGGCAGCCAGAGAAAGAAATACTAGGAGTATTTTCATCAGCTTGGTCCTCTGGAGTTGGGATTCCAGGGAAAGGAAAAGGTCAACAGCTACTTACTGTCAGGTCCACTAATTCTTCATCCTTGTATAATGCAGCTGAGAAAGGGGAAAGTCTGGCAGTTTAACACTTCAGTGGCAGGTAAACTCCAAAGTGGAAAAGGCTATTTGGTCTGTCTTCTACGAGTTTTGTGCAAGCAAACAATTAACTTCTCAACTTGAAGCAGGAACAAGACAACTTTGAACTGATTCTTACTAATTGATGTCTGTAGACTGCAGATTATTCATTGAGTGCTTCCTTTCTACAGCTGCCTGAAAGGAGGTTGTAGCAAGGTGGGGGTTGGCCTCTTCTCCCAGGCAATTAGTGACAGGACAAGAGGAAATGGCCTCAAGCTGAGCCAGGGGCGGTTCAGGCTGGACATCAGGGGAAATTTCTTCATAGAAAAGGTTGTTAAACACTGCAATGGAATGTCCAGGGATGTGGTAAGCTCACCATCCCTGGACGTGTTTAGGAAATGATTGGATGTAGCTCTTAGTGGTATGGTCTGGTTGAGAAGGCGGTGATCACTTAAAGGCTGGACTCGATCTCAGATATTTTTCCAACCTAAATGATTCTGTGATTCTGTAAAATAATGCAACACCTTATCTGGATCCATTTTTCGGCTCATAACCAAGGTAAACTTCTCTGGAAAACCCATGCAGCATCTGACTTCTAATAACATTATAGCATGTGGGTGCAATTTTTTATCATGTATATTTCATTGTGTATTACAAAATAATAATGAGGAATTTATTCTATTCACAGGAATTATTGAATTACGCTTCCCTCTAGGCTGGTTTCCAGAGGAATAGACCATAAGGTAGATGCTCTTTCCTTATTCCTTTCAATAGTCAGCCTTTTTTTTTTTTTTTT
>VZRL01002977.1:0-29874 GCA_013397895.1 Origma solitaria
TTTTCCCCTGGGATTGTTTTTTTGTCATTTTTGGACCTTTTCCTTCTACTTTGCTTTCTCATCTAAGAACCTGAGGAGCCCCGGAGGACAGCGGACAAGAATCGTCCAGGGAGCCACTGGAGCAACTCCACCCAGCCCCTCTGGGGACCCCGGAAAGGGAAGCTACGCCTGAGGAAAAGGACACTAAGTTCATCAGCTGTTTGTTCAGGTTTAGTGACCCCTTTTTCCCTTTCCCCTTGCACTGCGTGGTCTGGTAATTAAACAGTTCTTTCCCATTTTTAAGCTGAGATATTCTGTTGTTGTGGGGGGAAGGGGTGCCAGAAGTCTTTGCTGTGGGGGAGGTGTTTTATTCAGAACACTTTCCAACTAGGAAATTTTTCTCTAATCCAAGACACTGCCCTGGGAATGAATTCCCTCTTGTTTGAGGTTTGTGCCGATACATCACGCACCTGGCACTGGGATCCCCCCAGGATCCAGGCCCTTGGATGGGCTGGGAGCTGGAGCTAAATGAAGCTCAGACCTTTTCCCCTGCGCTTGACTCCTGCCTTGGCGTGTCCTGTGTTTGGCTTCCAGGTGTTTTCCCTGCACGGTGGGGAGGGAATGTTGAAATCAACACAAAACCACTGAGGCTCTGCTGGGCCGGGGTGTTCTGGCTGCTGACAGCGAAATTCAGTAAATCTGAGTGAGGAGCAAAAACCTGAGCCTTTAACTGGTCACGGCCCGAGGGAAAGTTCTTGTTACCTGTGATTGCATTTGCTCTTGCACCTCTTTAATTAAAAGGACCACAAAATTGAATAAATTACATGTGCATTTTTATTAGACAAACCCCAGAAAGTGAAGAGAGACAAACAGTCATGGGACACATTTTATATACAAAATCCGGCCAAAAAACTGCTGAGCTGGAGGAAGCGAGCTGCAGATTTAACCCAGTGAGACTCAGGTTCCAGGGCTGAGCCCAACACAATGTGTGCGAAACAACACAGCTGAGAGAGAGTTCCTAAAGTGGGGCTCCTGTGGGGCAGGACTTGGGGTGCAGGTAGCCCTGGTTGTGCTGACCCCGCCACGCTCCAGTAAAGGACCAGTTACGGTGTTTCCTGGCGTGTGGCGGTGACGGGAGGGAGAATTTTAGCTCCTGTAACTTCTTCTGGTGGAGGAGCTGGAGACGAACTTCATGCTGGAGCTGCTGCCGGCTCCGAGGGTGGTGCTGCTCACCCCGGGAACGCTCCCACAGTTGAAGCTGTTGCCCAAATTGCAGATCCCCCCGCCCACGCTGAGGTTGCTCCCTCCTCCGTATCCCGTGCCCACCGTTGTTCTGGTGACGGCTGCAAGGAGGAGAAGGAAATGTTTCAGTGTCTCCTGGCATTGGTTTCTTGGTGCAGAGACAGCAGAATGTTTAAATAAGGTAATTCTTATAATTTAGAGACTTACAGATATTCACTGGGACCCCATCTCCAGCCAGCCTGTTCAGGGATAGAACACAAGGGAAGAGGATTAGAAGTCTGTTGGTATTGGGAGGGGAACAATAGGATTACATTTGCTAGAGGCCTTTGGGGAGAAAAATAAAAGCACGGCATAATTTATGGATTTTTGTTATTTCCGTTATCTGGGACGATCTCCCCCCTCTGTGTCCCCTGTTTAGCATTCCAGAAATGCTGAGCTTCTCCAGTGCCATCCCCAGCCCCAGGACTGGATGTTTCCCACCCACCTGCACTCCTCGCCCTCCAGCAGCTTCCTGTAGGTCGCGATCTCGATGTCCAGGGCCAGCTTGACGTTCATGAGCTCCTGGTACTCGCGGAGCTGCCGCGCCAGGTCAGCCTTGGCCTGCTGCAGAGCATCCTCCAGCTCCGCCAGCTTGGCCCTGGCGTCCTTGAGGGTCAGCTCCCCGCGCTCCTCGGCGTCGGCGATGGCGGCTTTCAGGTTGGCACACTACGGAACACAAAGTCCTGCTCAAAGTCCCCACCCCAGACCCAGGCTGTTCTTTACCTGCCCTGCAATCACAAGGTTTTTTCCCAGCACCATCAACTCCACCAGTTTTAGCGACAGTTTTCTTTTTGAGCGAAAAAGAGTCAAATTGAGCAGAACTGCCTGGGTTGCTCCTACCTTTTCATTCCTCTCCCTTGCAAGTTTGGGGGTAAATTGGTTAAAAGTGGGGTTTGCTGCCCTTTACCTGTTTCTTCACACTGTCGATCTCGGATCGGAGCCGCTGGACGTGGCGGTTGAGCTCTGAGATCTCCTGCTTGGTGTTGCGGAGGTCGTCTCCATGCCTGCCAGCCGTGGCCTGCAGCTCCTCGTACTGTCACAGAGAGGAAAACCAGTCAAGGGAAAATCCACCAGTTTTGGAGTTACCGGGAGCCTGAGGATCCCTCCTCAAGCCCAGACCAGTAGCTGGAGTGCTGCTGTGCAAGATGGGATCTTTGGGAAGGTTTTCTTGGAAGAGTCAGTCTCTATCTGTTCCAGACAAGATATGAAGATAAGAACACGGAAACCCCAGATCCTTCACCTTGGTCTGGTACCAGGACTCGGCCTCGGCACGGCTCCGGTTGGCGATATCCTCATACTGCGCCTTGACCTCTGAAATGATGCTGTCCAGGTCCAGGTTCCGATTGTTGTCCATGGTGAGAACCACGGAGGTGTCGGAGATCTGGGTCTGCATCTGGGACAGCTCCTGCAAAGAGCACAGGGAATGAGGTAATTCCCTTGGGAGATGCCTTTTCACCCTTCCAGGTGAGCTGCAGACCTGGGAGAGGCTGCTACAGATCGTTATCTGAACAGCTCAGGTGTTGCTGCAACTCTACAGAGGGGAAGGATTTAGCATCTCCTGGGGGAAGAAATTAGAGGCTCTCAGAGAACAGAGGGAGAGAAGTTCTTCACTGAGGGCTGGGATGTTTGGGAGCTGGTTGTACTCACTGCTTCATAAAGGGCTCTCAGAAAATTAATTTCTTCAATCAGCGCATCTGCCCTGGCTTGGAGTTCCACCTTGTTCATGTAGGAAGCATCTACATCCTGGGGGATGAGAGATTTTTGGGTGGTTTACACATCAGTAAATCAGAAAAATGCATTGTGATAACAGTTCAGGGAAGAAATCATACAAAACCAAAGGGGTTGAAATTGGGATGGATGGGTTTGTGACCAAGCAGGTGATCAGAGCTCTGCAATGAGCCATCCCACGGTATCCTGGAATTTGCTCTCACCTTCTTGAGCGTCACAAATTCGTTCTCTGCAATGGTCCTCCTGTTGATCTCATCTTCGTACCTAAAGGAGGGTGGCACAGGGAGATTTTGTTTGGGCAGGTAACAGAGGGAGGTGATTTGAGCTTGCTGGAATGAATTTCCTTCAGAGCATTTTGCATACAATGCTCTTTTCCCTCAATGAGAGACCAGGAGCTGAACCAGTTAAAACAAGTACATCAAAACAATTTGAACGAATCCATTATTTTTTACTTATTTCTGGCCATTAGTCATCCTCCTTCTGCTGTTTTAAGCAAATGAAATGTGCTGCCCTGAAACTTTCAGACCTACCGTGTAATTTTTCCCTCTCAGGAGGTAATTTAGGTAATAAGTCTTTGATCATGCTCCAAATTATTCCCTAAATGTTGGTGTACTTGGATGTGTTACTCCGTTACTGAGAAAATTTCTCCTTGATGAAATGTCACTGCCGGGAATTCCAGGATCCTGGACTCCCCTGGATCCCCTAGTTGGTTTAAGAACATTGAGAGGAGAAAGGCTGCACCTGCCCAGGTGAGTAGAGCATTAGCTCAAGACTTACTTCTTCTTGAAGTCCTCCACCATGTACTGGGTGTTGACGAGCTCTCCCTCCAGCCTCCCCTTGTCGCTCAGCAAGGCGTTCAGCTGCACCCGCAGGTTGTTGATGTAGGTCTCGAAAAGCGGCTCCAGGTTGTTCCTCACTGTTTTCATTCCCTGCTCCTGCAGCAAACTCCACTTGGTTTCCAGCACTTTGTTCTGCTGCTCGAGGAATCGGACCTGGAAGGAGAAATATCCTGAAGGGGCTCTGAAATAACAGACTGGGGAGAATTTTCCTGCAGAAAGGAGGGTCTCAGAACTGGCTGAGAGGGTGAAATGCTCCTTCCAGCTGTTTTTCAGAGCCAAATTCTCGTCTGTTGTGAGATTTGACTGCAGGGACCTTGTCCAGTGTTACAAACTCTGGAACAGCCCTTGATTTTCTTGCTTCCCATTTGTTGTTTAAATCGAGACCCAGTACAGGGATTTTGTGTGAAAAGCATGAGCAAAATCAGATAAAGAGCAAAGCAGGGCTTGCTCTTTAATTAAAATAACATTGTTAAGGTGCTGTTTCTCCTTCCCTTCAGTAGAGCTCCCCCACCCCACCAAACCTCCAAAATATTACGGCGTTTTCCTTGAAACCAAGGAGCTGCTTGACCAGACCAAGAACTGAAGAGATGTTCTTGTGCATCAGTGAAATTTGATGGACAGACACAGTTGGATCAGATTTTTATATTTGGAACTAAAAATCCAGACATTCTGGTGATAGATTTAAATGCCTTTGAGGGAATTCAAGCAGTGAGAATCTGCTTCTCCCTTGTGCCAATTTCTCGCTCATTTTAGGCAAGTTTCTGGAATTCATTTAATCATCTACAAAGCTGTTTCCAAGGTTCCTGAAATGCTCAGTGGAGGAGCCCAAAGGGTGAGATTGTCCTCTGGAGCTTTCTTTCCCCACTGCCTGTGAGATGAGGAGCAGCAAACGAGGAGGAACTCGAGCACTGCATGACTAATTCATGGCAACCACTATGGAACAGGTGCCGTTCCCTGGAGCTTCCAGGGCATCTTCCAGTCTCATTCCTCCTTGATCATCTTTTGCCCTCATCAAGCAGCAAAGAAAATGTGTCCCTGTCAAAAAAATCAGATATCTAGGAAAGCTCAGATCTCACCTTGTCAATGAAGGAGGCAAATTTGTTGTTGAGGGTTTTGATTTGTTCCTTCTCCTCTTTTCGGATCCTTTGGATGTTGGGGTCAATCTCCAAGTTGAGTGGTTTCAGAAGGCTCGGATTGACGGACACTTCATGGATGCCCCCAGCCGGAAACCCAGGGCCACCCGCGAAGGCCCCGTATCCGTAGCCAAGGTTGGCTGGAACCCCAAAGCCAGCCCCGTACACGCTCCCGGCACCGCCACCAAACCCTGCGGAGCCATAGAAGCTGCCACCCCTTCCAGCCACGGAGATCTTCTTGCAGCCACCAACATTGTAGAGGCTTTTGCTTCCAAAGCCCCCCCCGACCCTGGCAAAGCCGCTGCCAGCATTGCAGCCGCCCAGGCGGGTGACGGAGCAGGAGCTGAAGCTGGTCCGGCAGGTGTTGGGGACCACGGCTGAAGCAGCGCTGAAGCCGCTTCTGCCCCTCTGAATCCTCACGGTGGACTGGCGAGACATTGCTGGGGCCGCTTGGATTGGGATGGATGCTGCAGCTAGAATAAAGGAGCAAAGTGCTGGCCTGGAGCAAGGAGTAGGAGGGAAAGGAGAGAGGTGAACCTGTGCTCTGCACGGGCTGGGGAGAGCCCTTTTATGCATGTATGAGCCTGGGGTGGGTTGGATGAGGTGGATCATCTTTCTGATGAATTAGGCTTGGCATGTCCAACAGCATTCTGGAGAGTGAACTCACTCCGCACACACGCCCTGCTGAAATAATACAGCCCAGGTTCTCAGCAACAGGGAATTGTTTGGGAATAACTGTCGCCGGTCTTTGTAGACAGCCAGACTCGTCTCCATTTCAAAGCTGGAAAGTGCCCATGAGTCACGTTGGGCACCGGCAGCAAAACACCGCTCAAGTGCCTGTCACTCAACACCTCTGTCATTGGAAAACTTCATCCCTCGGGATTGCTTTCGCCCCTTCTTTTGTTCACAAGCAGGGCTTGGGAAAGTTTAAATCCCTGGGATCGGTGCCGGTTGCACAGCAGCCCTGCAGACAATTGTTTTACCCTGGCGTTTTGGGATATCTTTGTGATAAGGCTCTTGTGAAATTTGCCCAGAGAGGTTGTGCATTCCCCATTCTGAAGTGTCCAAGGCCAGGCTGGACAGGGCTTGGACCAACCTGGTCAGTGGAAGGTGTCCCTGCCCATGGGACAAGATGATCTTTAAGGTCCTTTCCCACCTAAACCATCCTGTGATTCCATGGCTCATATGGTCCCCTCTGAGCTGCCACAGAAATCTGCAGATACGGTTTGCTCCCATCCCTGAAAAGGTTAGCTCCCTCTGGAAATCCTGCTGCAAATCCTGCTTCTCCAGACTTATACCCCTGTCTTCAAAAATGTAATTACAGGAATAAAAATGGAACGTTTTGACAAGATCCTCTTGTTCCTGTGTGGATTTTGACAGCTGCCACTGAGTTCTGTCACAAACATGTGCTGCTGCCTCAGGTTTGAGGGTTTGGACTTAGTTTTAGCAGGTTGAAAACAAACAAACCAACAAACAACTCAAATAAACACATAGGAGGAAAGATTGTGGGAATGGGAACTGCCTTGCCTCCACTGGCTCTGTGGAAATGGAGCGCTCCAGGGCTGTTCCCAACGCACAGTTAATAAACACAATGTCATTCCCCAAGGATTTAATCAGCTCTTTTAGCACATCTGGAAGTGTGATCCTGCCTGCTTGAATCCACTGGAAAGTGCTCTGCAGGATTCCCTCAGCCCAGATCCACAGGACACTGTTGGACATCCTGGGACTTCCCTTTCCCACCATGGGTACCAGCACAGCCCTTTGCATTTAACAGGCGGTTTGAGTAAACAATCGAAGTTAAAAATGTGAAAAATAATTCATTTCGAGGGATAAAAAGGGGTGTTTCAGGTTGTTCAGGAAAAGAGGATTCATATTTATTTCTACAAGAGGTTGAAATTGTAAATATATTCCCCTGAGCAGCTTCCCTGTGGGCCGGAGCAGCTGCTGCAGCACAGGAAAAATGGAATAATGAGGAATCAATGGAATAGTGAGGAATCACCGTGGTGGGGGGAGTTGTGCTTTCATCTGCCCCTGCCTGGTGACGTATCCAGGTGCAGGAAACTCCCAGAAAATCTTTGCGCCCCCATTGTTTCCCAGCTCTCTGAGGGACGATGTTTGCAACGGAGGTTTTAAATGAAATGTTATTCCTGGACAGGAATTGTCAGGCTGGTTTCGTGTTTATTGCCAGACTGAGCTTGTATTGCAAGGAAGGGCTGAATCCTGCAGGTTTTGCTCAGGGGGGCTGTGTTGCTGGGTCTGACTCTGCACCCCTGCGAGCTGGAAACAAACACATTGTAAGCAAAGTCTGTGTCCAAAGGGCATTTTTGAAAGGATTATTGATCAGTCTGGGGGCTTTGCCCACCAGCAGACAGATGTCAAGGACTTGAAGTCGTGAGATTCATCCCCACACACAAAAAGTGTGCTGGATTCCAGTCCCAGGCAGAAAGATTTCCAACTGAAAGAGGGGAAGTTAGGTCGGATATTGGGAAGAAATTCCTCCCTGTGAGTGAGGGGAGGCCCTGGCACAGGGTGCCCGTGGCAGCTGTGGCTGCCCCATCCCTATAAGCGTCCAAGGCTTTGAGTTCCCTTCCCCCCCAAGCCACTCCATGGGTGTAAGATTCTCAAAGGCAGCTGGAGTTGCTAGCCCAGGGCTCCTTTGGGAAATGCTCTCTCAGTTCTCTCCATCTCCCCTAACGCTGAGCACCTGAAAGGAGTTTTATTCCAATTTTTCCAGTGGAGATCAGCACCAAAGGGCAGATTCTCCCACCCAAGGGAGATACACAACGTGGGGAGTCCGAGTGGCTGACTCAGGGTGCACAGGCAGAGCCCCCCCAGTTCTCCCAGCAGAATGCGTCAGTGCTTTCCTTTTCCCCTTCAGGCTCCCTTTCCATCTGAAACTTGTCTTTTTTTGGCTAAGGAATCCACCGAGTGCGTTGGAGCCCATGGTTAATAACAGTAATAATAATGCAGCTCCTCCAAGCAACTGAGCAGGAATTAATTTCTTTCCATTCCACGTTCTGCCAGGGTGGAGGTGATGTGGTTGTCACTCATCCGGAAGGAATTTCAGAGGTAATTACAAAAGGCAGAACTGGGAGCACAAGGAGCTGTAGCTACAGGTTTGGGGTATGGGCTGATGGAAAGGGGGGTCCCCACCCTACTCTGTTGATGAAACACAGAGTTTCCAGGTGGCTCCTGGGGGAGTGTCTCCCGTGCTCCTGCAGCTCCAGGCACGGAATGGATTTGCTGCTCTGCTGCAGGGACCTCCCGATACGGAGGCTGCAGAGGATGGTGCTGGAGCTCACACGCTGCTCGGGAGCTTTTCCTTCTGATCCCACCTCAGGAGCTGTGTCTGCGCAGGTCCCCCTGGGCCGGAGCCCCCCTGGTGGGACAGAGACTGGTCAGGCTCCAGGCCCTTCCCCTTCCCTCCCCCTCCTCATTTCTTCCCTCCAGGATGAGCAGTTGCTGCAAGCCCCGAGCAAGAGGCAGGAGAACACTTTACAAACCTGGGAGTAAAGTCTTGGCTGAAATTGCATCTGGCACCATGCTGCTGTCAAGGTAAAAACTCTGCTTTGAGATTAGGAATGGAGTTCTGCCTCTGTCAGGGCAATAAATGCAATTCCAGCCCCTTTAGTGAGAAACCTGAGCCATTTTCCTCTGGTTTAATGAACAGGGGTGTCTCCAACAGCTTTTCATCACCTCCTCTCCACCTCTCTCCTCCACTGAATCCACCTCAGAATCCTTCATCTGATGCAACTTCTCAGGCTGAAATTTTTGGATGTTCCTCTGTGTGTTTTGTTTGCAAAAATACCCATATTTGTAAAACAAGAGCGTGTCAAAGTGCCTTGTGTTGGTTCACCTGTGCTACTTAATCTCAGTTTAATTATCAGCAAAGTCAAGGCTGTAATTTAAGTTAATTGCTTAAATTAAAGCCTTTGGGTTAAACTTGGGCTTCCAACTTAAATTCAAAACCGACTCATTTCAGCCACAATTTACTATTTCATCCCATGCTAATGAAGACCAGCAGGACTGAGATTTTTCCATGGGAGACCACTGAACTCAGTGAGTCCCTGAGATCCACAGGTCCTCTGAGATCTCCAGGGTGGGAGGTGAGAGTCCATGAATCCCATTTCCTGAAGGGATGAATTAACACGAGCTCCTCAGAAGTTTTCCCATAGGTGTTGCCCCGTGCTGGGTCCTTTGAGCCTGTTCTCAGCAGTATCTGGAGGCCAGTCAGCTCCAGCTCCTGCGTGACTTTGAAGTGTAGGTGTGACCTGCTTTCCCCAGATAATTGTTTTCTGGGCCAGCACGGAGACTCCAATGCAGCCCAGGCTTTGGGAAGAGCTTCACCTCCATCACCGCTGCCTTGCCCATGCCTGGGAGGGCTCCTTCCCCCTGGGATCTGCTGCATCTTGAAGGACCCTCAGACTTTTGGAGGGGTCTGGTACCTCCTTTATCCTGTTCTGGTGGCACCTGAAGGGACCTGGATCCTCTACATGTCCTTGTGATGCCTTTGGAGCATCCCCTGCCCCGGGCTGGGCTGCTGGGGCTGTGACCCCACGAGCAAAACACAAACTCCAAAGGCTGAAGTCACTTGCAGGGGATTTGTCCCATCCCATCCTTTCTCCTGGCCCCGGGGCATGCCTTTTCTCCCAGTAAAGAACATAGAGCCCTGGGAATGGTGTTGCTGGGCAGTCCCACCATTTCGGATGAGCTCTGTGCACGTTCCACATCCCTCAGCTCCATCCTGCTCCTGGCTTGATTTTCCTTCTGAAAACCCATAGCGCTGGTGTGGAGCTTAAATCCTCCCTTTTAAAACAAACCTGGATCAGCACAAGGAGCCGGGAAGATAAACAAGGATTATCCACACGTCCTGTGAAGTGGGTCCAGTCACGGGGCAGCGATTCCAGGGGGTCTCATGTTTATTTACCACTCTGCCGTCCCATGGGATTGGTTCCATATCCGACCTCCAACTGCTCTGGGCAGTGGGATATTGCTCCAGCTGAGCAGACAGCAGCTGGGAATTTTGTTCCACTCTGGGTTTGCTGCATCCTCTGCTGCCTTCCCTGCAGCCATTTTGTGTCTTATTTCATTTGCAGTCTGTGCAAATAAATCTCTTGCAAATTAATTTTCTTTGATGGAAATTCTGGTTTTGAGTCAAAAAAGCTGCAAAGTTTCATTTTGGAATTGTTAAGGGGAGTTGGTTCAGTGTTTCGGGACAGGATTGTTCCCATAGGAAACGTTGAAATTAAATGTTGGGTTTCAGAAAATGTTTCACCTGGTGTTTCAGTGCCAGCTAAAATCACGTGTCACATTTGACTTGCGCATGTCAAGTTTTCCAAGTCTCGGCAAATCAGGAGAAAGGAACTTGAATTGAGCTTTTTGCATCTGCTTCTCAACTTCTCAGAGAAGTGCCAGGATGGGCTCTTAGCACACTTCCCTGGAAACAAAACACCGAGAGTTGTTCAGGGCTTTTTTGGCTGCATCCTCACCCTCAGAGTGCAGGAGATGGACCCAGCACCAGCTCACAGAGGCTCCAGAGCAGTCCTGGTGCCACGGGGCTGGGTAAGGATTTGGCAAAGATGTTTCATGGAAGGTTCATTGGTGGTGGACCCATGTGTTGATGTGGCCAATGGTCCAACGTGTTGTGCACACTTGGGTTAAAAACAAAAAACCTCATCGTTGACATTTTCAATTAATAAAACCAACAAACTGGGCTGCTCTGCCTCCAGTCACCACCTCAACTCTGGGAGGTTGTCCTCATTCCCTCAAATCAGTCTAAGAAACAAGGCCAGATGCTTGAAAAATGGGGAAAACTCTTCAATTAATGGAGCCCAACCATTCACCCTCCATAAAACCTCCTCTGGTGCAAATGGGCTGCCCCGACTTTCCCGAGACATCATTCCATGGCCGTCCCCAGGTGCTGGAGTGGATTCTCGGGATGTTCATCCCACCGTAGGACCATGGGGCGGGACCATCCCTTTTGCTGCTCTGGGTCCCCACCTGCTGGAGACGCTCGGTTGGCTTGGCCAGGGCTCTCACACCTGCGCCAGGTGATGGATGGGGGGGTCCTGTTGGCACAGGCGCTCGGAGGCTTTTCCCGGGAAAGCCGCTCTGGAATGTTACACCAGAGGCTTTTTCGGGCTGACATCCCCTCTCCTCTCCACCCCCAGCTGAAGTTTGCAGGGACTGAGGGATGGGCTGATGGGCCCCCACCATCTCCTTTTGGGACCAGCATTTCCAAAGGGCTGCAGATCCTTTCTCATCTGCCCTGCTCCTGCCCTCGCCCTTTCCTTGCCTGTAGCTCCTGTCCTGCCATTGGGGCTGGATTCCTGCCTTGCCTGGTGCTGCCCCATCCCTGCTGGGATCCACAGCTGGCCCTGGCCGGGAGCGGGATCGGGAGATGCCCGTGGAGCCACAGGAGGGACTGGTGTGGAATTTTGGCTGAAATCCCCAACCAGGCGGGCCATGGACACCTCCAGGGGGGCTGGGTGGGAATTGGGAGACTGAGTGCTATGGGCACCTTGGAAGACCTTGGGTTCACTCCAAATGACCCCGAGGCCCTGAGACTGCCCTTGCAGAGGAGCAGCAAGGATGTTCCATGGGATATTTGCGTGTCCCGGGGGAACCTCGGTGTGCAAATACTGTGTGTGCAGATTTTGGGTGCCCTGCCCTGTGCCTGCCCCTCCAGCTGCTCTTCCCAGTCAGGGTGGTGTCCACCTACTCCATCCCCTCCCCGCTGTAGTGCTGATGTCGCTGTGTCCTCGCCATGGTGCTGATGCCAGAACTGAGCCGGGCAGAGCCGGAGCTGGGCTCCTCTGGTGTACAATTTACTCCTGCTTGCACAAAATAATGGCTGAGCCATGGCCTGCATGAGCCAGCTCATGAATCCCCAATAAATCTTTGGGAATCGCCTTCCTTTTCCCACTTCCCTGCACCTCCTCCCTCCTGCCTTGGTAGGCAGGAAGGGCAGCTTTGCAGATAACCGCCACATTGGGATTCATCCAGCTTTTGGATCAGTCCTGAGACAGCTTTTCCTTCCTGTGCCTCAGTTCTCCATCCACAGAATCATGGAGTGGTGTGAGTTCAAAGGGACTTTAAAGCCCACCCAGTTCCACTTCCATGCCATGGGCAGGGACACCTTCCATAGACCAAGTTGCTCATCCCACCCTCCTTTCCACTTGCCCCAACTTGTCCTAAAATTGAGTCCTAAAGTCCTGATATTGAGTTTTGTTTCCTCAAGAAGCCGATCCTGTCTCAGGAGCTGCCCCCAGAGTGTCTCCAGTGCAGCACAGCCAGACATCTGCAGCAGGAGGAGGGAAGAAAAGCCAAAACCCAGCAGAGTTTAAAAATGACAAATGCTCTTTTATTGGACCTTACAGTAGGTTAGGCCTGGAAGTGAGGAGGCTGCAGCCACAAGGACGAGGAGTTAGAAATCTTTTACACACAAAGCAAAAACCTTTCCCACAAGTGCCGGAGAAAACAGAAGGGGCTGGAAGAAATCTTGAGTTGCAGACAAAACCTTTGGAGGTTGTAACACGTGTTGGGGGCCAGAGGCTTTCAGAGCCTTGTGGAGGTGTTTTCACTGCTGAGGACCCGGGGCCGTGGTTCCACAAGGCTGTGATTCACCCTTGGAATGCCATGAACAAAATGGTTGTGCCTGTTCCACAGAGTGCTTGGAATGGCATGAACAAAATGGTTGTGCCTGTTCCACAGAGTGCTTGGAATGGCATGAACAAAATGGTTGTGCCTGTTCCACAGAGTGCTTCCACTTCCCTTGGAAGTGACTGACTTTGAGGAGAGGCCAAGGGCTTGTTGACAGAGGGGCACCACGGGGTCCGTGCTGGCTCCCAAAGCCCTGCCAGTGACCTGTTACAACCTGTGCTTCAGCCAAAGGTGCTCCAGATTCTTGCGGAGGGGTCCTGGTCCCCCCCCTGCCCCAGAGGTGAAGGATGGAGGAAGGAGAGGCTCTAGCGCAGCTATTTACACCATGATCTGCAGGGCAAGAGGCCGGAATTGCCAACGGTCACACGCTCGCCAGCCTTATCTGATGGTCTTTTTGCTGGTGGTGGTCTTGGAAACAATCCTGACGCTGCCGCCCGTGCTGGAGCTGACGCCTCGGCTGCTCCCAGAGCTGAAGGAGCTGCCTCCGCCATAGCTGAGCCCCCCGGAGAACCCTCCACTGCCTCCTCCGAAGCCTCCGCTGCCTCCGAAGCCTCCGCTGCCGCCTCCGAAGCCGCCACTGCTCATGGTGTAGCTGCTGCCACCGCCACCGCCCAGGCCGAGCCCCCCGCCCAGGCCCAGGCAGCTCCCGCCGCCGTAGCCCATCCCGCTGGAGCTGCTGACCACGGCTGGGAAAGAACCAAGAACACCCATGAGATGGGACAGCCGGACCCCTGCGGTGGGGAGACCTGCAGTGTCACCCCCGTGGGGAGGGGCGGCTGGGAAGAGGTGGAAGGGGGGATATGGAAAGGTGGAAGGGGATGATACAGAAAGGTGCAATGAGGGTGATACTCACAGACACTGACAGCTCCGACTCCTTCTCCAGCAAGCCTGTTGGGAAAGAGGACAGTGAGCAATAATGCCAAAACCTCGTCCATGTGACCATCTAGTTAGGCATTCATGGCCTTTAGTAGGGACTCAGCTCTGGTGGGGAGCTCAGCTCTTCAGCAGGGACTCAGCTGTGTCTGTGCCACAGGTGAAAGGAGACAGCGCTTGTTTTTATCAGTCTCAGGTGCCAAGAGCGGGAGAAACAAAACTTTTCCTAAAGAGTTCATAATTTTAACAATCTCCCTGTCTGGCCTCGTGCCCCAGCCCCTTGGGAAGAGCTGTTTGACCCCAAGGAAATGGTCCCTGCTCAGCACACAGCAGGTCCACGTGTCCTCACCTGCTCTCCTCGCCCTCCAGCAGCTTCCTGTAGGTCGCGATCTCGATGTCCAGGGCCAGCTTGACGTTCATGAGCTCCTGGTACTCGCGGAGCTGCCGCGCCAGGTCAGCCTTGGCTTTTTGTAGGGCGTCCTCCAGCTCGGTCAGCTTGGCCTTGGCGTCCTTGAGGGCCAACTCCCCGCGCTCCTCGGCCTCGGCAATGGCTGCTTGGAGGTTGGCACACTGGGAATGGGGAGAACAGGCGGTTCTTTCATTTGGGCCCCCCAAACCACTCTCCTGAGTGTTGCTAGTGGGTGGGGGACACTGGCTGTGGGGTCCCAGGATGGCACTGAGGTCTCCTGATGGGAACTGGCTCTTCCTGCTGTGTCCGACCACCATCACCTCCCACCCACCTCCTCCTGTTCTGCAGGACCATCCCACTCCTACCTGTTTCTTCACGCTGTCGATCTCATTCCGCAGCCTCTGGACCATGCGGTTGATCTCTGAAATCTCAATCTTGGTGTTCCTCAGGTCATCCCCATGTCTCCCGGCAGAGACCTGGAGCTCCTCATACTGGGACATGGAAAGAAGGAGAGCACTGGTGAGCACTAGGGGCTCAGGGAAGGGTGAGGGGACTTCAGGGAACAGAGTGCAGGTCTGGATGTGGGTAAAGGGGTGGGGGACAAGATTCCTCCAAAATCTGCCCATGGAATAGTGCCTCTTGCCCTTAGCTCTCAATATGTGCCAAGAAGGCAGTGCCTGGTTGGCACAGGGCACCTGGGGGTTGTCACCTACAGGAACCTGGAAGGGGAAGTGTTTAAAGCCAGTTCTGTCAGTGAGTCTCCGAGCCCAAGATAAAGACTTTGGAACATCTCATCCCCGCCTCCCCTCAGCTGATAAGAAATAATTTCTGATCATTTCTGACCACAGAAACCAGTTTGCCACCCAGGTTACCCACCTTGTTCTGATACCAAGCCTCGGCCTCGGCGCGGCTCCGGTTGGCAATGTCCTCGTACTGCGCCTTGACCTCGGCGATGATGCTGTCCAGGTCCAGGTTCCGATTGTTGTCCATGGACAGCACCACCGAGGTGTCGGACACTTGCTGCTGCATCTGGGACAGCTCCTGCAGAAGATGCAAAATATGAAGTTAATGGTCTGGTGTCCATGGTGGAAACCACAGAGATGAGATGGTTTGGGAGTGCTCCCTGCCCAGCTGTTTTCTTCCATTTCCCCTGCTCCATTTGCCCTCTTCTAACTTATTTCTCCATTTGCCCTTTTCTAACTTCTTTCTGCATTATCATTTCCAAAAGGCTGGGGCCACCTTCTCTGCTCTGCAGAGCCTGGGGGTGTGGGATCCATGGGGCAGGAGCTGGGGTGATGCTCTCCAGGAACCACTCACCGCCTCGTACAGAGCTCTCAGGAAGTTGATTTCGTCCGCCAGCGCATCAGCCTTGCCCTGCAGCTCAACCTTATTCATGTAAGCGCCATCCACATCCTAAAGAGAAGACACCAACGGTTTCTGATGAAACCAGAACCCAAAGGGGCTTCAGGACACCAGTGGGACCGTGTCTGCTTCCAGGTCTGTTATTCATAGAGTCGTGGAATCATGGAATGATTTGGGTTGGAAGGGACCTGAAAGCTCATCCCATTCCCACCCCTGCCATGGGCAGAGACACTTTCCACAGGCCAGGTTGCCCCAAGTCCTGTCCAACTTGGCCTCGGACACTTCCAAGGATGGGGCAGCCACAGCTTCCCTGGGCAACCTGTGCCAGTGCCAGCAGTTCCTTAGGCTCATTTTTATGTCCCTGTGATCGAGGTATTTTTTTAACGCAATGTTGGACATTGACGGTGAGCCAGAACCAGCTTCTTGGGCAGAAGGCAAAGCTCTGACTCACCAGGATGTGACCAGAGACTGAGTTGAGCTGAGCCACAAGCCACCAGAAAGCAGGGCAGCTCTATCAGCATGGAGAAGTTTGTGCCCATTCCTGGCCTCAGGACAACCCAGGATGTGCTGATCTCACGGCTTGACCCAACCGTGAGGGTGCAGGACCCAACTCCCACCAGCTTCACTTGAACCCTGCAAGGTGAGTTAATTCCATTTCCTGGCCCATAATTCCCAACCCACTCACCTTCTTGAGGACCACGAACTCATTCTCGGCACCTGTGCGCCGGTTGATCTCATCTTCATATCTGCCGGGATAAAAGAGTGAGGGGGTTTGGATGGAATGAAGAGGTGGGAGCACCCCGTTCCCAAACCATCAGTTGTGGCTCATGGATGTATTCCCTAATCCCACATGTTTATCCAGAGCAGACGCAGAGCAAATATTAGTGCCTTTGAACTGTGGGACTCCGTGGTGTGAGTAGTCCCAGTTAAATTAGTATGTTTTAATCACTGCCCATAAAGTCAAGCTCATACACAAATGTGCAGATTCAGAGCCCATTTTGGCAGGAAGCGGGAGCAGCCGTTCCCGGTGACCTTCGCTCCAAGCAAAGTTATGCAAAAGGCTTTCAACAAAGCTGCACTGCAATGCCTACAGATGTATAATAAAGCAATCATTTGATATTTGATATTATAATAATGCTAATGGCTGTGAAGAACCCGCTGCAGCATTTAATTAAAACAAAAAACTCCATGGTTGTGCAAGAGAGGATCATTACAGCTCTGACAGCGTTTCTGTGGAACTTTTTATGGCTCTGAGCAACATCGTCTCATCAGATAATCAGGGCAGGGCTTAGCTAGAAAGTAGACAAAACATGCAGGCTCTTGAGGCAAAGACCTGGCTTTCAAAGGCAGGTTCATGCCAGTCCTCTCACCAATATCGACAGAGGTTTCCCTGAAGCTGGATCTCCAATGGACAAGGGAAGAGGTGGGAATTAGCCAACGGACTCAGAACCAACCCTAGCCTTGAAATAAAATGTGTTCTCTTTCCCAGGAGGTAGCTCTGAAACCCAGACTGTAGCATTGATCATTTGGGGCCTGATCAGTTTTTCTAAAAGCCTAGAACACATCTCAAGACCTCAAATGCATCCAAAATCACACCAGATGCTCTGCCAGTCATTTCTATTGGATCTAAGTGTCACCTTCCGAGCCCCTCTCCCAAAAATCGGTCTCTTCCCATGCTTAACTACCTAATTTTAACATATTCCAGCCCTGCAGGGCGATTCTCAAATTTACACTTGGCCAGGGCTGGTTGAAGAAGGAAGAGGTTGTTCTCAGCCAAATAAAAATCCATGGCCTCACCTAAAAATCCCCCAAAAATCCCCTCCAGGCAGCAGGTGCTGACTGGCGTGTCCTGGGAATGATCCATCCCCGCTCCACCAGACCCCATGTCTCGGCAGGGAGTTAAATCCCTCCCCAGAGAAATTTTTGGCAAAGGGCTGATCACCTTCCAGGTGATGGGAGGTGAGTGAGGCTGAGCACTCCCAGGTCCCCTCTGGAAAGGCTGGAATTTCCTTCACCAAATGAGAAACGGGGAATTTTGATACGTAGTTTATGGTTACGTATCATTCCATTTTTGCCTATTATCCTCACGACTTACTCATTTTTCTGTCTCCAGGTATATTATTTCAGGAGACTCCAGGGATCAGCCCATGACCTCTGTTATGCTGGAGCAGTTTCCCAGGAATTCTGTGCTAAACGCTGACTTTGCTCATGATAAATGTGAAATAACAAGGGGCAATGCTGAGAACAAATTTAATTCCAAGAAGAGGAACCTGATGCACCGTGTGAGTGCCAGCAGGACTGAGCCACCTGCCTGGATTTTCCTGGCTGCAATGATTTATGCTGCAGAACACGATTCCTTACTTGTTCTTGAAGTCTTCCACCATGTCCTGCATGTTCCGGAGCTCGGAGTCCAGCCGGCCCCTCTCTCCCACCAGGCTGTCGAGCTGCCGCCGGAGGTTGTTGATGTAGGCTTCGAAAATGGGCTCCAGGGACTTCCTGGTGACAGTGTGGCCCTGCTCTTGGAGGAGGCTCCACTTGGTCTCCAGCACCTTGTTCTGCTGCTCCAAAAAGCGCACCTGGGGAGGGACAAAACCAGGCACGTGTGTGAACAACACTCAAAACCCCCACAGCTGCCAGGAAAAGGTGGCATCACCAACAGAAAAGGTCAAGGGATGTTGGGACAATCAGAGAGGAATTACTAGGAGCGTCCCAGTTTAGGGCATTGGATTCTCAAAAGTGTTAGAAGCTTCTGGAGATGTTTAGCAAGATTTTCTCAGGAGCTTTAATCAGGTCAAACACTTGGACTTGCAACTTTAATGTTTCTCCCCCCGTGGATGCTCAGCCCACCTTGCTCATTTAAAATGGTGTTATCCCATTGTAGAGGAGAAGATCCATCCACCCCTGGGATGGTTTTTACAGGGAAGAGAGAGAATTGCTTTGTCAATAAAATAAAGGCAGTGAAAAAGTCATCCTTGCTAAGAAACATAAGACAGTTCTTAGTTTTCAGACAAGCCCACTTTGTCGGCTGGGATCAGTTCAGGCAAGTCCCTAAATCCAAAGGAAGCTTCTTTCTGAAGTTTTTTCCCGAAGCAACTGATAGCATGCCTGGCTTGATGGTTCAGACCAAACTCTCACCTTGTCGATGAATGAGGCGAATTTGTTGTTGAGGGTCTTGATCTGCTCCCTCTCGTGCGTTCGCACCTTCTGGATTTCCGGATCGATATCCAGCTTGAGGGGCGCCAGGAGGCTCTGGTTGATAGTCACTTCATGGATGCCACCAGGTGGGCAAACGGGGAACCCGGGGCCACCTCGGCCACCAAATCCGGGCCCTCCCAGCCCGAATCCACTTCCCAGCCCATAGCCACCACCACCACCACCAGCTCCTCCTAAGCCAAAGCCAGCGCCTGCTCCTCCACCATAGCCGAGACCAAAGCCAGCTCCTGCACCAAAACCGTATCCGCCCCCGGCTCCGCTCCGTAGACCTCCACCGACCGAGCTGTAGGAAATCCTTTTGCTTCCACCTAAGTTATAGAGACTTCTGCTGCCGAAGCCACCGCCGGCTCCAAAGCCTCCTCCACCTCCGGCTCTTCCTCCTCCAACTCTGGAGACAGAGACGGAGCTAAAACTGCTCCTGGTCCCACCACCACCTCCTACAATAGCAGAGCCCGAGCTAAAGCCCCTCATGCCCCCTCCAGTAGATGATCTGAAAGAGATCCGGCTCATGGCTGGTTCAGTTGGGAAGGCAAAGAGCAGGAGAGAGGAAAACAAAAAAAGGCAATGCGGCAGGAAAAGAGCAGAGGGCACGGAGAGAGAAACCCCTGTAATGGGAGAGCTTGGGAGCCTCCTCTTTTATCTGCTTGGAAAACTTGGCACGGGAATTCAGAACTTGACGTGCCTTGCAGCAACTTGCCTTGTCAAACACACCTCGGCTACGGCGAGGCGCTGAAAAATGCATTGTTTGCAGGCAGGAAAGTAACGGCGAGAGGGAGCTCCCCCCTCCACCAAAGCCGCCGCTCTGAGTCATGGAATTAGAATTGAATGGGACGAGGTCTGCACTCAGGGGCAGGATGCAACACGATTCCCAAGACCCTGGGAGCCGCTTTCCCTCAGGCAAGCCAAGGACTCGCTCGCTTGAGCAAAGCGGAGATTTTGCAAGTTGAATTTTAATATTTAACACATCGCACAGGCAAGAAAAATAGGGGCTTTTCCAAGGTTTCCAGCTCTGGGACTGGCTGTGCATGTCCTGTTGTTGGCTTGGGAAACTTGGGTCTGAAAGTGCTTTTAATGATCAGTGCTGATGCTATGATTTTTTTTTTAAATATTCAATTTTTTTTTCTGGATCTACATGTTCATGGGCTTGAAGAGATGAGCTGAGTGGAAGTTGTGTCATGGCAGTATTTTCTGGGATCTTACCAAAAATCATCTCCCCTTGTTCCAGGGAAAACTGAGGAATTAGTTAACATGATTTTGAAAGACAGCAAGGAAATGCCTTTTCCAAAATCACGTCAAAATAGATTTAATAGTACTTTCCTTAATAGATAGTTATAAAACAGCTATTAAAAAGCTGCTTGAAATGATCGTGGTTCTGTAGGACCTCCTTGTTAGGCTCAGGGTTCAAAAGCTCCCTGTGAAGTGGTATTTTTATCACTTTTTCCGCCCCCCCCTTATATTTATCCAACAGTTTCCACGTCATTGCTGGCTCTCCACGACATTCTGTGGAGGGGAATTCACCCACTCTTCTTCCCACCCCCTCCTTCACTCCACTGAGATCACTCAGTTGGAAAAACTTTCTAAAATAGCTTTTGCCTCTTGATGTTGCTCCTGGGTGAACCCTCGTGCGGGAGTTTCAAGCCCCACAATGAGTCTGGGCTGTGTGAGATCTGGGGTTCCTTTTCTTGCATCCATGAAGAGCTGGGCATGGGATACAGGAGAAGAAATCCTCTCATTCCCACCCAAAATACCTCCCAAAATACTTTTGTGAACTGGATTCTGCCCACCGGCCAGGGCTGCCCACCGCAGCCAGGTGAAATAATAGTAAAAGACAGAGAGATGAGATCCTGAGTTGCTAAACCCAAAAAAATTCCCAAATTCATCTACGTGAGCAAAAAGTACAGGAGCTCAGTCCAAAAGGAGGAGTTTTAGGGGATCGGCTGCATCTCAGAGCTTGTTTGTGTTGATGCGTTTCCAACCACTGCTTTCTTTCTGTCTGGGAACTTGAAAGAACCTGAGCAGGAGGGGTTTGGTTGGGTTTGGTTTGGTTTGGTTGGGTTTTGTCTCCTCGCAATCAGAAAACAGCAGCGCTCCCAACCCCCATCCCCTTGGAGCGCTCCCGATTCCAATCGTGAGTCACCGTCGCCCGCGGGTGCGATGCCACCGATCCTGGACGGGCTGATCCAAGGTCCCTCCCGCTGACGGGGTGGCGGCTGGGCCGTAGCAAGGGGGTGCTCTCACCCCGGGAGTGGAGATGTGGGGATATCCTGCGTGCTGGAAACGCGGAGTTTCGCCCGGAAAACTTCACCCCGCGCTCCATCCAAACCCAACGACCCCCGACTTCACAGCACAGCCGTGAGACCTCCGGGTGTTGAAAATAAACACAGTGACACTGAAAAGAAATAAGCTCTGTTCCAAGCATGGCAGACCCGTGGAGATTCGCTTTTCTACGCCTGCCCATGTGAACTGGCACAACTGTGCCAGGAGGCTGCGGATGGAGGGCAGGCAGGGAACATGCCTTTGACTCCCAAATCGCTTATGCAAAGTCACACCTGGGAACAGGAGCGCAGGTTTTAATTAAAGCAGAGGGAAAGGATTCGTGTGGAAGGGAGTCATTACCTCCCCAGCTCTTCTAGGAAAGCCTGTTGCTGCAGACAGCAGCAATTAAGTGGAATATTACAAAGGATTTGGAAAAGCAAAGCAAATGATGGTTTAGGCACCAAAACATGGAAAATCCTTGCGGAATCTCTCAGTCCCTCACACTTTCCTTTCTCGGTTGGTGTCGCTCAGGTGCAGTGTCCCTGTGAAGGCACTCAGGGCTGCAGGGGGGCTGTGCTGGCCCCTCAGGTGGCACGGTTCCCTGTGGAGAGGCAGGACATGTCATGGGGGGTGAGGGCACTGCAGAGGAAGGGGAGGAAGAACAGGGCTCCTGCTTGCAGGAGCTCAGCTGTCTCTGAGCTCCACTTTGGGGCTTCAATTTGCTCTTTTTTTCAGCAGGCGCTGGAATAAAGATGTTAAAACTCTCCAGGCTGGTTAAGGCTGGGTTGTCATTAGCTGCGTTAAATCCTCGCACCCGACCTGTGCACCTCGGCAAGGTCAGAAATCAGGGTGACTCAGAGTTAATTTTTAACCTTCACTCTTTTTTTGGCCTGACTGCAACATCCTCTGGACTGCAGGGGCTGAGGAGTCTCGGTGGATGACAGGGTGACCACAAGCCAGCAGTGTGTCCCTGCGTCCAGGAGGCTGATGGAACCCTAGCATGCCTCAGGAAGAGCATGGCCAGCAAGTCAGGGAGGGGATCCTGCCCCTCTGCTTGGCCGTGGTGGAGCCAAGTCCAGAGAATTGTGTTCTACTCTGGTCTCCACAGCTCCAGAATGAAAAGGAGCTCCTTGAGAGGGTCCTGTGGACGCCACAAAGGTGATGTGAGGTCTGGAGCATCTCATTGATGAGGAGAAATGGTAGGAGCTGGGCCTGGTCAGCCTGGAGAAAAGGGCATGGAGAGGGGATCCCAACAATCACAGGAATATCCTAACATCCATACAAAAACCTCATTTGAGAGGGGCTCTCATCAGCCCATGGGAACATCTCCAAGGGGTGGCAAGAGGATGGTGCCAGACTCTGTTCAACAGTGCCCAGCCACAGGACAAGGATCCCGCAATCGCTGGGGTGGGAAAAGCCCTCTGGGATCATCGAGTCCAGTCTGTGCCCGATCCCCACCTTGTCACCAGCCCAGAGCACTGAGTGCCACACCCAGTCATTCCCTGGACACCTCCAGGGATGGCGACTCCACCACCACCCTGGGCAGGGAGAAGCCATGGCCATAAACTAGAACACAAGAAATTCCACCCCAGCACGAGGCAGAACTTCTTTCCATGGAGGTGGCAAAGCCCTGGGACAGCTGCCCAGGGAATGATGGATTGTCTCTCTCTGGAGACATTCCAAGCCCTGGACGTGGTCCAGGTGTCCCTGCTCCAGGTGTCCCTGCCTTGCCAGGGGGTTGGACTGTATGAGCTCCAGAGAACCCTTCCAACCCCAGCTACTCTGGGATTCTGGGATTCTGAGTTTCTGGGATTCTGGGGTTCTGGGATTCTGGCGTTCTGAGATTCTGGGATTCTGGGATTCCGGGATTCTGGGGTTCTGGGATTCTGGGATTCCGGGATTCTTGGATTCCGAGTCGGGTTTTGTCCCTGGATTTCATCTTTCACTGCGGCTCCTTTGATTTCCCGGGCAAAGGGGATGAGATGTTCCCATGTTTTGGTGCATCTGGGTTTGAGTGAGATTTTGCTGAAGTGTCTCCTGTGAACTTGCTGGGACACGCTGGCATGTGTGTTCCTGCTCCTTCCTGGGTTCCTGCTCCTTCCCGAGTTCTGCCTGGAGTTATGCAGGGCCAGGATGTTGTGAGGTCAGGGCAGAGTGAAGCATCTGAGCCTTTGAAATTCAAAAAGGGCTGTGCAATAACATTTGGCTGAGGGGTTTTTCTCCACTTTTTCTTGGTTTTATTCCCCTTTTGCAATGACTGACCAAAATATTTGCACCAGTGCTGTTGTTGTGCCCCAGCACCGAAACCCATCCCTAACCCAGATCTTCCAGATAAAGCCTCCCCCAGAGCCCTGCAGACACTTGGGTTTGCTCTGGCTTTTTAAGAAAGCAAAAATTAAAACCTGAGGTTTTGCCTGGCTGTGCCAAACCCTCCCTTCCGCGGAAGAAAAGCTTTTGGATTAACCCCAGTAAGTTAAGAAATGAATGGTGATTAATTATCTTGTCACTTATGGGTAAACCTTCACCCTCCACTTCCTCCTCTTCCTCCTTCAGTTTTCTCCAAGTCTTCAATTTATTTTGGGGCAACTGATTTCAAGGATTTTGTTATAATTTAATCAGAATCTCAAAGCTTTTCCCTGGAAGTAAAGCAAATATGCCTCCAGCTCATTCTGATGAAGGGTGGGAATATTTTGCATTGCTGGTTCTGGTTTAGAATAAAAAGATAAATAAAAATAACAAATAAATTACAATCCAGTTTTATTGGACACGTTCCAAACAGAGAAAGGAAGGAAAACATGGAGTCGCATCACTATTACGGAAGTATAAAAAGCTGCAATTTTCTTTTTTAATGGTGCTTTCCAAAAAGAAAAAGATGCTGTGGAAGGCTAGAGGGGCAAATTCCACCAGAAAAAAGGAAAATAGATTTGGGATGCTGGAGTTCCTTGGGGATCCTGCCCTTTTTTCCCGCGCACTGGGCTGGGCCCAGCTGCACTTCCCAGTTCCCCAAAGGTCTTTCTTTCGCAGAGGAGCCCACACAGAGGGGAGATGCTGGAATTCCCCCTGAAGCAGTGGACATGGCCCTTCAGACAGCTGCTCCAGTGTGATTTTCACAGTCTCAGACATTCCCCACCTGCTGCGACCAAGGTCATGGGGAAAGACAGCAACACTTGGACTGCTGCTGGAGGATTTGGGAATTTTTGAAGACATTCCAGCAAAACCTTGTATGGGACAGGACAGAAACCCCATGTGACTGCAAATACTGACCTTGCTTTTGAAGGACTCGTTGTCTCAGACATTATTTAGATTTTTAAAATCCTTTAATTTAGAAAACAAGCCCTTTTCCATGGTTTTGGATCAGTGACTGGTGAATTCTCTGACAAAAACAGCCCCTGAGGTTATGTGTAAGGTGCCCCTCATTTAAGAAGAGAAAAGACAGGAATAGGAGAGTGATTTGGGAAAAGCTTTTTGATAAGCTCGTGGCACATTGAATTCTCATCTGTGGGTGGAGGGATCTCAGGCTGCTGCTCGAATATTAACTCTCTGAACCCTGCCCAGGCTCAAGTGCCTGAGCTGACTCAGCAGCAAAACTTGGCAATATCTGGAAGAATCATATCTTTCAAAACTTGGCTGTGAGTGGAGGAAAGAGGGATTTTCCATCTCACCAGAGTGACTCAGAATGAAGGGTATTTTAAGAGGGGCTTTACAAGCCACTGCCTGGGATCTCTGAGCAGCCTCCAGGGGTATTTCTACACAGCAGAAAAATGACCCAGGTGTCTGACAAAGATGAGCTGCTCCTGTTAAAGAGCAAGTTGGGCTCATCCCAACAGTGAAGGCAAAGCAGGGTGAGCTAAACACACATTCCCAGCCCATCCCTGGGCTTCTGGGGGCCAGAGCTGAACTAAAACCTCCCCTGATATTTTCTCTGTTTTAGCTGGTGGCTCTGGGTGGCCACAATCACAAACAAGCTGCTCGGCCTTATTAAAAACAAACAAATGGAAAACCAAACCAATTCTCCATGCAGAACAATCACTTAGGCCCGTGTTTTCATTTACTCCCATTTCAGGAGCTTGGAGAGCTCTGGTTTTCATGTGCTCCACTGCTTTTCTTGGCCTGAGATCCAAATGCTTGAGAACTACAGAGCAGGAGCAGGGCAGAGGCAGCTGGAAGGGTGGAGGTGGGAGAGAATGGGGTAGGAGGAACACAGGAACCACGGGAGGGTCTGGGCTTGGCTTTACTCAGGCTCCATGGCATTCTTCAGGCTTTGGCTTTTTATGCTCTTTTTGCTGGAGGAGGTTTTGGAGACGATTTTCACACCTGGGTTGGCGCCTTTTGCACTTCCAGAGCTGAAATTCCCTCCGCTGGTGCTCAGGGCGCTGCTGCCGCCTCCAGCGTGGCTGTGGCCACTGCCAGTGCCCAGACCGCTCCCTCCTCCAAATCCACCTCCAAGACCACCTCCAGCCCCGAGTCCAAGTCCTCCTCCACTTCCAAAGCTGTAGCCTGCTCCTCCTCCTCCTCCACCGCCAGCTCCGAGACCGAAACCGCTCCCTCCGCCTCCTCCAAGGCCAAAATTGCTCCCACCGCCTCCTCCAAGGCCAAAGCCGCTTCCAACGCCTCCTCCAAGGCTAAAGCCGCTTCCACCACCTCCTCCAAGGCCATAACCACTTCCGCCACCTCCTCCACTCAGGCTCAGTCCACCAAATCCTCCTCCTAAGCTGGCTCCACCAGCCATGCCTGAGCTGGAGCTGATGACAGCTGCAAGGAAAAGCAACCAGAGGGTTGAACATCTGCTTGGCAGTCACGGAATCATGGGATGGGCTGGGCTGGAAGGGGCCATAAAATCCATCCCATCCCACCCCTGCCATGGGCAGGGACACATTTCACTATCCCAGGCTGCTCCAAGCCCTGTCCAGCCTGGCCTTGGACACTTCCAGAGATCCAGAGACATCCACAGTTGCTCTGGGGAGCCACCCAGTTCCAGGAAACACCATCATCAGGACCTTGATTCACAGGTCTTGGACCCAACTTCCATCCCCTGCTCAAGCCCCCAGTGGCAGTGGAGGGCTCCAAAAGTCTGATTTGGGGAAATTCCCTTTTCCCAAGGTCGTTTCCAGGCCCTGTTCCCAAAGCCAGACTTTGGGATCCAGAACTGTGATACTTACAGTAGCTGATGGGGTTCAGTCCCTCCCCGCTGAGCCTGTTGGGGATTAGAGGAGATTAGAGCAAAATTATGGAGACAGGAAAAGGAAGCAAACTCTGATGGGAAAAGTGATAGTCACTATTATTCCCACAAGGGTTTTGCTCCCACCTGCTCTCCTCGCCCTCCAGCAGTTTCCTGTAGGTCGCGATCTCAATGTCCAGGGCCAGCTTGACGTTCATGAGCTCCTGGTACTCGCGGAGCTGCCGCGCCATGTCAGCCTTGGCTTTCTGCAGGGCATCTTCCAGATCAATCATCTTTGCCTTGGCGTCCTTGAGGGCCAGCTCCCCGCGCTCCTCGGAGTCTCCGATGGCCGTCTGTATGGTGGCACACTGCAAGGGAGGGGACGCTTGGAAGGCTGCTTTTCCCTCTGAGTGAGAGTCACCCAAGGAAAAAACCCATTCTGGCTGAGGCATTCATCGAAAATGTTCCAGCTGAGTTAACACGGCTGGGGTTGAAATGCCAAGCTGGCAGGAACAACCTAATAGTTGACTTTTATGGTGTGGAGCCCTTCCTGGGAAGGAATTCAACTGCAAAAGTCCCCAATCAGCAAAGCTGAGCTTCAGCGTTGAGGGACAACAGAACTGAGCTCTGCGGGCTCCTTTTGCCATTCCCACCTGGTTCCTTGTGTTCTCTATCTCGGAGCGGATCCTCTGGATGAGCCGGTTAAGCTCTGAGATTTCGCCCTTCGTATTGCGCAGGTCGTCACCGTGTTTCCCAGCGGTGGCCTGCAGCTCCTCGAACTGAGGTGAGAAGGAAGATGGAATCTGAACCGTCTGAGGTGTCTGGCTGGACAGACGTGGCTCAGACCGCCCTCTTAGGGACAGCAGGGATTTCCCGTGGCAATGATGGGCCAGCTCACCTTGGTCTGGTACCAAGCCTCAGCCTCGGCCCGGCTCCGGTTGGCAATGTCCTCGTACTGAGCCTTGACCTCTGCAATGATGCTGCTCAGGTCCAGGTCCCGGTTGTTGTCCATGGACAGGATGACGGCCGTGTCGGACACTTGGGCACTGAGCTGGGCCAGCTCCTATGGGAAGCACACGGGAGCTGCACTTACCTCTCCCAATGCCCAGACTGGTGGCAGTCCCCAGCCAAGGACAACAGCAGGACAGGAACTGGGGATTTGTCTGTACCGCCTCGTAGAGGGCTCTAAGAAAGTTGAGTTCATCACTCAGAGCGTCCACCTTGGCCTCCAGCTCCACCTTGTTCATGTAAGCAGCATCCACGTCCTGGAAAAGAGCAGCCATGGGGACCTGTGGCACCTGGATCCTCTTCTCAGCCAAGAAGAAGTTCCTTGGCACAGCCAAGCGGCCAAGCCTGAAGACAAGGCTGCCCCTTTCCTGCTGCATGGCAGAGAAGCTGTGCTTGGCACATCCAACTGGAAGAGCACCAAGAGGGCATCTCTTGCCCCAGAAAAGTGCTGTGTGTAATTTGGGAGTGGATAAAGAGGGAGGTCCCGGCTCTTTGGCCTTGGTACCAGGGATTCCACCTCAACTGATCCCCTTTGCTTCTGCGTGGTCTGTTTTGCACCTGCGTGTGTTGTGGGATAGGAGTGGGAGGAGATTTTGCTTCCCTCCTCCAAGCCCCTCCATTCCCTTCCCCCAATACCACAATCAAACGGTGATTAAAAACCCTTCTAAAGGATGAGGATGCAGCTCCATGAGATCTCCCATCCCTCCGGACATTCCCAGTCTGGGCAATGGTTGGGGTTGGCTCAGCATCTGCAACACCTCCTGTCTCACCCACCTTCTTGAGCACCACAAATTCGTTCTCTGCTGCCGTGCGCCGGTTGATTTCCTCTTCATATCTGCAGGGATAAAGGGAAAGAGGTTCTGGATCAGGCCTTGGGAAGCAGAACAGGTGTCCAGGGTAGGACTGCAAGGTGATCTGGACTTGGGGTGGCATCTCCAAATCAGCCTCCTGGGAGCTGTCCAGCTCAAATGTGTGAGATTCCCATTTCTCAAAGGCCTGAAAGACATTTTTTACTTCATGCAGACAGAACAATGGTAAGGAGGGTAAAGCTGGTTTAGAGGATTTTCCTTTGCAAGAGCCATCACAAGGTGCTGTGTCCTGGCTGAGTCTCCATTTTTTCACGGGAAAAATGTCCACAGGGACTCATTTCCCATTTATGGGAAAAATGTCCATGGAAAATGGGTCCTGCAGGGAGAGATACCTCTGAGCAGAGGGTATGGGAGGTGATTAATGATGTTCTATGTTACGGGTTGGAGCACAAACTGGAGACACTTCTTCCCCTTTCCTGGACAAATTTCCATTAATACTTCAGGCTGGATGTTTGCCTTTCGGAAACTGAAATTTTTGAGGTGAATCATAGAATCACAGAATTGTAGAATCACAGAATCACAGAACCATAGAATTACAGAATAACAGAATCACAGAATCATAGAATTACAGAATAACAGAATCACAGAATCATAGAATTATGGAATTATAATCACAGATTCAGCTGAGTTGGAAGTGACCCACCAGGATCATTGAGTCCAACTCCTGGCCCTGCACAGGACACCCCACCAATGCCACCCTGGGCCTGAGAGCATTATCCAAGCACTCCTGGAGTTCTGGCAGCCATGGAGCCATGACCATTCCCTGGGGGGCGTGTTCAGTGCCCCACCACCCTCTGGGTTAAAACTCCTGATGCTCAATGTTCAGCTGAACCGTTCACACCCCGTTTCACGCTCACTTGTTCTTGAAGTCCTCCACGAGGTCCTGCATGTTCTTCAGCTCCCCGTCCATGCGGCCCCGCTCATTGAGCAGGTTGGCCAGCTGCCGCCGCAGGTTGTTGATGTAGGCCTCGAACAGTGGGTCCAGGTTGCTCTTGCCGGAGTTGTTTTTTTGGCCCTGCTCCTGCAGCAGGGTCCATTTGGTCTCCAGTACTTTGTTCTGCTGCTCCAGGAAGCGAACCTGAGCGTTGGGAAACAGAAGAGGCTTAGGCAGAAGATACCTGTGAGCTGACAGCCAATATTCAGTAACTGGGAGTGATGCACGGCAGGAGCCAAGAGATTCCCAAACGAAGAGTTTCCAAACTGGGAATATCCTCTGGGTTATCCAGGGCTGCGTTAGCCCAATGTGCAGCTGAGCAAATCCACTCTCAGTGGACAGTTCTCTTCAGAGGCAATTTAATTTAGGAAGCCAACAAGAAATGGTAAGAAAACTTGGGTTCAGCTCTTTCTTCACCAGACTTCTTTCACAGCCTCTGGGGTTTCTTTCTTTGTAAGATATTTATCTTCCTTCGTTAAAGTCAAGGTCTGAGTACCAATGCTAAAAGACTTAATTGCCTTTCCTTTAGCTCACACATACAACACACCCAATTAAAAGCCAAGGAAGGACTTAAGTGGTTGAGTCCATTGAGGCAATGCAAAAAGGATTTTATCTTGAAGGCAATAAACAACAAGGACCAGCACATCTGCTGTGCTTGCCCAGAGAGTTGGGTTGAGCCGCTAGACCTGGACCCAAAACTGACTTATTCCATTTCAACTAATCTGTGTTATTTCTCAGGCACAAAACCTGGATCTAATCCCATTATTACAAGTTTCTTGTTTTGTTTTCTCCCCTGTAATTGTTCAGGATCTTACTGTTTGAGGGAGTTAATGAGGACATGCAGGGAAGAAATGGGGGAAGGACTGGAGATCTCTGAAGTCATATTTTTGGTCCTACAAGACCCTCACTCCCCCTCTACCACAGATCCACAGCGCCCGACGAAGTCTCACCTTGTCAATGAAAGAAGCAAATTTGTTGTTGAGGGTCTTGATTTGCTCCTTCTCATCTTTCCGCACCTGTTGGATGTTTGGATCTATCTCCAGGTTCAGCGGTGCCAGGAGACTCTGGTTGACGGTCACTTCTTGGATTGTACCCACTCCAGACGGGCCACCAGCAAATCCCGCTGGGACCCTGCCACCCCCCAGCCCCCCAGGGAACCCTCCCAGCCCC
>VZRL01002977.1:29988-82561 GCA_013397895.1 Origma solitaria
CACCCCCAGCTCCGCCACCGCCAAACCCTCCCCCTCCACCACCGAGCCCCAGCCCAAGGCCACCACCAGCTCCAGCACCGCCAAGCCCACAGCCACCCCCACCGCCACCACCTCCCAGGCCAGAGCCACCAGCAGCTCCACTCCCAAAAGCAGCTCGGAAGCTGCTTCCAACCCCGATGGAAATCCTCTTGCTTCCACCAAGGTTGTAGAGGCTCCTGCTGCCAAAACCTCCACCAATACCAGCACCGCCGCCGCCACCGCCTCCGACGAGCCTCCCAAAGCCCCCTCCGCCTCCTCCTGGCCGCGCCACAGACACAGAGCTGAAGCCAGCCCTGCTGCTGCTTGGAATTATGGCCGAGGCAGCGCTGTAGGATCGGCCTCCACCTCCTGCCCTCATGCTGAGCGCCCGGTTCATCGCGGCAGCAGAGAAGGGCCCTGCACGGCCAGAGAGACTCAGCAGCTCTCTGAGGGAAGGGAATGCGGGTGCCCCTTTTATCCCCACGGGATCTGGGCTTGGTTGCATGGAAGTCCAGTGATCAATTTAGTGCCTTCATGGTTTTGACGTGTCAGGAGGCAGCTGTCTCCCTGAGACTTGTTAAATCCTGACTGCACCCAAACACACCTCCTGGGGCTGGATCTGCTCAGCTGGAAGAGTTATCTAACGTCTGGATTTCTGGCAGGAAGACCTCAGCCCGATGCAAAGCCTCCCTGCAGAGACGGGTTATTTTATTTTGTATTATTTCCCCCATCCTTGGAAGTGTCCAAGGCTGGGTTGGACAGGGCTTGGAGCAACGTGGGCTAGTGCAAGGTGTCCCTGCCCATGGCAGGGTGGAATGAGATGGTCTTTGATATCTCTTTCTACCCAAACCATTCTGGGATTCCATGATTCTATAATTCCCTCACTGTGAAGCCAAAGAAAATAAATTTAAAATGTTATAAAACCGGAAATAACTTCTTGGGTCACACAATTCTGCTTAAAAGATGCAGCAGATCAGCAGAGAGGGCAGTGGAGAGTCCTCTGGACTAACTCAAGTGAAAGATAGTGAAAACAAAATGGTTAAATGGGAACAAAAATATTTCATGGGGTTTCTTCACCTGCAGGCAGAGGGCAGCTTGATGTTCATGAAACCTGACATCCCTTTTGGGGCTCTCATTCATCCAGACTGCTGTTCCCACTCCCTGGGCAGGGACCATCTGTTTGGGATGACTTGCACAAAGAGGTCCTGATCAAGTTTTCCTCCTTCACCTTTCCAGATTTAAATATCACCTCACATTTTGCCCATTTATACTCGTTATTTAGCCTATGGCAGGTTTTCTAGGCTTCTCCTCTAGATATTTGCATTTCCAGAGGACAGCTCTATCCCACCCAGATGCTGTGTTGTGATTTCTCCACTGCCTGATGATGTGATCAATGCATTTTCATCTTGACCTAAAAATCAATTAAAAAAAAAAAAAAAAAGAGTCAGTTTTTCTGAAAAAATCTCTACCCAGCTCTGTGGAATGATGCAATTTGCCTGCTTTAGGATGCAGTCAGTCCTGAGTTTCTTGTTCTCTCTAGCTCTGATTTATTTTAAAGATCTTTGAACCTTCCATCGAAATTGCTCACAGAAGCAGATTTAACCAGCATGAAAAATACTCCCACAAATTCTCCTGATTTTCTTCCTGGAGTCTTTGGGAAAAAATATCAAATTCAACAGGGTGTGGTGACATTTTCTGGCATCTCAGACTTTGTGGAACTGCAGTGTTGAGACTATTTTATCCCTCGCATGCCAGAGCTCAGCTGGGTTTTGGCGTGGCGCTGCCCTGGTGGCTTTGCCTGCACTCCGCACAACTGGAGCTTAAATATATTTACAGGGCAGGACTCTACTTGCCCTTGAAAACACATCCCTGTGCCCCAGTGCTACAAAACCATTAAGGAGGAGCTAAAATCCCACTGGCATCTCTGGAAGAACAATTAAACAGGTGCTACTGAATACACAAGACCAAATATCTGATTATCCTTGGAGAAATGCTGCCGGACAGGCTCAAACAGGAGAGTTGGGGCACTGAAGGAGAATATCCCTTTGCAGTGAGAAATGATTCCCAGTTAGTGCAGGTCAGCTTGTTCCTTTTTGGAAAATGTGGGTCTGAATCTGGAACGTCACTTGAAATTCATGAGCATCTATTGCCTCAATGATTTGCATAAAATTCAAAGCCAGGGTGCGATGGGAAAATGAGATTTTGTCTTCATGGTTCTTTGACCCCAGTAAAGGCAGCTTGTCCTGAGGCTGAAGAACAGGTTCAGATCAGATATTAGAGTTGAATGAATGTAATGGGATTAAAGGTGGGGCTGCCAACAAGAAAGAAGGAATTGTCACTTTGGGCTCCCACACTCTTTTCCCCTCAGCTCGTTGTCCATGGGGTATGTGAGCAACGCAAAGGCCGCCTGAGAAACGCTCCCTTGCCTTCCTGGGCTGCTTTGTGGTGTGGATCCGAGGGCTGGGGCTCCAAACCCAAAGGCAGATGTGGCATTTTCGTCTGTCTGTTTGGATTAACTCTGCCTGGCTCTGGGTTCGGGCTGAAAGAGGGAAAATTGAAGTTAAATACACGGAAGAAATTCCTTCCTGTGAGGGCGGTGAGGCCCTGGAATGGATTTTTCGGAGAAGCTGTGGCTGTCCCATTCCTGAGAGTGTCCAGGTTGGATGGAGCTTGGAGCAGCCTGGGATAGTGGGAGGTGTCCCTGCTTATGCCAGAGGGTGGAACGAGATGGTCTTTATGATCCCTTCTAACCCAACCTTTCCATGAATCCATGATTTTAGACTCTCTCAATTAACAAAAGGGTCTGTCCAGAGCGACACTGTACATGAGTTGACTTCCATCTGCCCCAAACCTACATTCCTGGCTTTTTTCTCTCTAAAATACCCTGAACTACATGAACATCTTCAAGCAGGCAGCAGCAAATGTGGGTTTTGCAATAGCTGGGAGTTGAGGACAGGGATGATTAAAGGTTTTCTCCCAGAAATGCAAGAGCTGCCAGGCTGCTTTTGTCCCCTGGGGAGCTGGCTGGTGTTTGGTGTGCAGGTATTGCTTTGCAGGGAGATGATCAACATAAATTATGAGCTGTTGGGGCAGTGGAAGCTTCACGTTTGGGTGTTTCTGCTTGATATTTACATAGAAATGAGATGGAGCCCGAGTCGTGTTCACAGAGCAGAAAACATGAAGACAACATTTCCAAAAACATCTTTAGGGGGGGTGAGTTTTGCTTTCTCACCAAGGGCTGACCCACTTGGCTTTCACCACCCCTCAGCCACTGTGACATTTATTAAAATATAATTAGCGCTCTGCTCTCTGTTGATCACATCCAATAAACCTCGAGGGGAGATGGAATGCCCCACGCTGGGAGAGCAGCAGAGGCCAGAGCTCATCCCATGGTGGGTCCATCCCATCCCACCAGCAAGGACACAGCACGTCTGGGACAGGGGCTGAGCTCATCCTCCAACCCTGGAGAGGTCGAGGGAAAGAAGCCGTGAGTCAGCAGGGAAGCCTTGGAAGTGCAGTGGGACATCGGGGAACAAATTACAGCACGTGGCTCTCGGTGAGCCTTTCATGGGCAGGTGAAGCTGCCCACACCCTGTGCTGGGTGAGGACACAGGGATTTCCTCAAGGGTGGCGCGGAGCGGAGCTGTGCCCAGGGAGCTGCGGGAAGGGAGCAGCTCCAGGGCCACTTGGTTTTCCCGAGATTCCAGCTGTGCATCCATCCGGCTGGGTTGGGTTGGGTTAGGCTGTCACCTTGTCAGACCCTCCGAGCCAAGTTATAGAGAGCCATCAGTGGGTCACTGTCGGGGGGAACTGGGGACCCTGCAGAACTCAGGGAGCATTGGGACAACGCTCAAGCTTCTGGTGGGATTCTTGGGAGTCCTGTACAGGGCCAGAACTTGGATTTGATGCTCCTTTTTCCCACCCAGAATATTCCATGATTCTATGACCCTCCCAGAGAAAAGGGAGAGGGCGATGTAATTTCTCCTAAATCCCACTTCCCTCAAATTGTGGGAGAGGGTTTTCCCCTCCCCGGAAGAGACCATGGAGGGGCATGTCCAGCCACCTCTGCAGACCCTGCTCTTTGTGTGAGTTCAGTGTTTTAAGGAAGGTGGGGGCTGAGGAAGAAGCTCTTGGTGCTGCATTTTGGAAAGCTGCACTTTGCTCTTAACATTCTTCTAAAATCAACCCACTCTCGTGAGAGGGCTTCACGGGTGCAGTGTGGGATTATTTTCCTCTTACTCCCTGAGCTGGTTCTCACTGATTTATTTAAACAAGGGTCTGGCTGCCTTTTTATTCAGTCTGCAGAGATCCCAGACACTGTGAGAAATCCCAAGCAAACTGCACATCCCCCAGAAGATTAAAGAGCCTCCTTTCCAGACTTCCTTGTGGCCACACTAATCATTGGATGGAATACAGGTATGCAAAGGTGCTTCAGGAAGGAGAGCAGACAAAAGCTTCTTGAAGCTCCAAACTCCACCCATTCGGAGACTCAGGTTTGAGGAAATTTCTATGATTTGCAGTATCAGGGAGGGAAATAAAGCCCAAGCAGCACAGCATGAATTATGCATGAATTTTATTGAAGGTACAGCTGAAAGTCTGGAGTAAGCGAAGGGTAATAACTCTGTTCACTTACACATTAAAAGCTTTAACTCCGTCTATTACACACAGGAAAAACAACGCATGCATTTAACTACAGAAATATAAGGTGCTCGTCGGGGCATAATTAAAATCTGCTCTACCAAACCCGGTGTAGCAACCTGGACCAATTTCCATAAGCATTCCAACTCTCTCGTAAACAGGAAAAATTGGATTTTCTGCTGTCATTAACGAAGTTAAATTACAGCTGCAGCTTCATCTAAAGCAATTAAATTGTGGCTTCTGTCTCTGAAGTTGGGATGACCAAATTTTCATCCTTTTGCAATGGCTGCATTAGGGAAAGAAAGTCTCTGCTGGAAAGGGGTCAAGCAGGGAAGGGTCATTGAAAAGCCAAGACGATGTGTGGAGACAGGAACTGTCTCTGAAATGAAAATCTCACTTGGCTGAGAGGGGCAGGGGGGAGTTTCCCCAAAAAAAGACATGAGAGAGAGGGTGAGTTTTGTCAAGCAAAGGGCTTAGGCAGAGCGATGTCCTAGCGCATGGTTGTGTGATCCCTGTGGCTGCCAGAGGGAGGGGGAATACTGTTTTATTGCAGAAATGCTGATTATTACAAAATCTGCCGTGCCAGCCCCGGCGGTCTCTACCGGCTCGTCCTGACCACGCGCACGGCTGTGCTGAACCTGTTCCCGCACACCCCCGGGGGTCCGGGCATGAGCACGGCCCCGGGGCCGCACTGCTCCACCCCCGCGCACACCACGTTGCCCAGGGTGCCCAGGTTGCCCAGGGTGCCCAGGTTGCCCAGGTTGCCCATGCCGGGGGCGCACTGGACTCCATCCACGCCGGTGAGCACTTCCCTGCCCACGCAGCTGACTGCGCTCCGGGTCCCGAAGCCTGCGCCGACCTTTTGGACACAATCCACGCTGCGGGTGCTGAAGCCGGCGTTGCCGAAGGTCGAGACCATGCCCAGCCCCGCGCCGGCCCCGCCGCTCTTGACGGAGCATTTGCCTCCCATTCCAGACAGGGATCGGCACTCCCCGACCGTGCCCCCGCCGCTGACCACGGCTGCGGCAGAAAAACACCCTCGGTCACGCCCAGAGCGGCGAAAACGCGGCTTGAAAGGAGGGTGACAAGCTTGAAAGGCTTGTGAGGAAATTAAGGGGGGGTTAATTAACTCACCTACGCTCACAGGGTTGCCGGTGCATATCCTGTCAAGGAAAGAAACGTCTCAGAGATGTATTTAGGGATATATTCCTCAAATGCACGGGCAAATATTGCCCAGACGCCGCCTCCTTAGGAACCTGGCAGGTCCTTCGGCTTTTCAGGTGCACCGGGGTGCGAGGTGCTGCTTCAAACTGCCCTAATCCCTAATCCCATGGTCATCCTAATATCCCATCCTCTTTTTGGATGAGAGGATCATCCCCTCTGCACCCACGGAGAGGGCAAAGGGACCCTGCTCCCCCTCTGCCCCCATGGTGTGAGAAAAGGGACCCTGCTCTCCTCAGCACCCACGGGGAGGGCAAGGGGACCCTGCTCCCCTCTGCACCCATGGTGTGAGAAAAGGGACCTGCTCCCCTCTGCACCCACGGGGAGGAAAAAGGGGCCCTGCTCCCCTCTGCACCCCTGGGTGCAGCATTCCTTTCCCCTCCTGTTGTGTTTTCCTGTCCATCCTTACAGGGTACATTCAGGGCTGCTCCTACCTGCTCTCTTCTCCCTCCAGCAGTGTCCTGTACGTGGCAATCTCGATGTCCAGGGCCAGCTTGACGTTGAGCAGCTCCTGATAGTCCCTGAGCAGACAGGCCATCTTGTCCTTGGCCTGCTGCAGAGCTGTCTGCAGGTCAATCAGCTTCTGCCGGGCGTCCTTGAGGGCGCAGTCTCCTCGTTGCTCGGCGTCACAGATGGCAGTCTGCAGGGCTGAGATCTGGGGGCAGCCACGGGGGGACATTCCCACAAAGTTTCAGTAAAGTAAAGTAAAGCCCATCCAGTCCCACCCCCCGCCATGGGCAGGAACACTTTCCACTAGCCCAGACTGCTCCAAACCACTTCCAAACTGGCGTTGGACACTTCCAGCCACAATTTCTCTGGGCAAGAGGGAACTCAGGGGTGATATTAAGGGCTATCTCCACAGGGTTACTCATGTGACCTCTTATTTCTCAGCCAGGGAGTGCAACAGAGCCAAGATTTAGGCTGGATTTGTGGTGGCCAATCTCTTTGGGATGAAGGGGTTGGGATCTGTTGGCTTCAGCTCGGTGGGAGCCCCCAGCAAACACTGATTCTGATACAGCCAAACCAATGCAGTTCTAATTTGCCAAGTGAGAAATAAATCTGCTTTTTTGTGTGCATGAACAGCAGATGAGAAGTTAAAATAGATCTAATCTGGGGCAGGGGGTTCTTTGCAGCCCCACAGGGTGGGAGCTGGTAAGAAAATGCCCTTTGACAGAGGGGCTGCACCCGTGGGTGGATCCATCTCTTGGCCCTACCTGTTTCTTCACGTTGTCCGACTCACACTGCAGCTTCTGGATCATCCTGTTGAGCTCAGCGATCTCGCTCTGGTTGTTCCTCAGGTCATCACAGAACTTGCCCCGGCTGCTGTGGAGCTCCTCCAGCTGTTGCATGGCCAGAGATTGATGTCAGCGCACCCAAATCGCCTTTTCCCTGGCCCCCCTCCCTTTTTGGGGAGATGGAAATCTCTGGAGCTGCACTAAGGTTGGTGCCCCCAAGGCATCACCCAGCCAAGACCTCAGCCTGGACAAGGAGACAGTCCTGGTGAGACCCAGACCTCTTGGAGGTCTTCTGATTTGCCCTTTGGGAAGTGATGGTGCTCCTCAGGGTGCACAGAGGGACATCTCTGAACACTCTGATCTGCTCTGCTCGTACCAAAATGTCTCAAACCGCATTTGTAACGTTGGTTTGGGCTTGGGGTTTTTTTGGCACGATTTTCTTTAGCAAACTGCAGTTCATACACAATGTGGGGTGGGTTAAAGTTGCGTCGTGGAGGACGGGAATAGTCTCAGAAATGCTCTCAGAAATGGTCTCTCACGGAAATTCACGGAATACTCACCCTGGTTTGGTAGAAAGCCTCCACCTCGGCCTTGCTCTTCTGGGCTATCTCCTCATAGCAGCACTCCACGCTTTTGATAATGCCCTCCATGTCCAGGTCACGGCTGTTGTCCATTTGCACGATGACAGAGGTGTCACACAGCTGACAGTCCAGCTGGGCTCTCTCCTGCAGGACCAGAGCGTCAGTCCCGTTCCCTCGCCCAGCCCCAGCCCCAGCCAGGCCAGCAGCAGCCCCAGCGAGGGGGTCTGGTTGGGGGAGGTTCTCCCTTGAGCTCTCAGCATGGCGTTCTCCAGTTGGGTGACTCATGTCCAGCTGGGACCTGCTTTGGTGGCACAGCATGGGACCTAAGGTCCCTAAGGAAGGGTGGGGAATCCTGGTGGAGCAACTCACTCCTGCATTCCTGGCTGTGCCAGGGCTCTCCTGGATTGGGAATCTCTCGGCCATGAGTTCTTTGGGCCCCACTGACCCCACTGAGGGGGTTTGGCTCAAAAAGTGTCGATGCAAAGCGTCCCCCATGTGTTTTGTTAAAAACTTGCGGAATTTTGGACAGAAGTGTTGTTTTCAAAAAAATATTTTGACTAATGTAAAAAAAATGCAAGGGCTAAAAATATTTGGCCAACCCAGGGATGATTTGGATTAGAATTTGGGAGGTTTTCAGGCAAAAGATCCCTCCCTTTGAGGGCAGCAATGTAGGAGACAACCAAGACCCCTTTTGCCTTCCCAAAGCAAGTGCAGCGATGTTGTTATCAAATACATCTAAAGACATAGAGTTCTCCGCTGCAATTCCAGGATTTTCAGAAAAGACCTTTCCCTGCACTCTCGGTGTAACACTCATGTGGGGGGGGCAGGAGATGATGCCTCACCCTGGAGAGCAGACAGGGTTGGAGCTCTTACCTCAGCATAGATGCACTTGAGGAACTCCAGCTGCTGCCGCAGGAGACCCACCCTCACCTCCAGCTCCTCCTTGGTCAGGTAGAGACAATCCACATCCTGGAGAGACACCAGAAATTCCATCAAAAGAGGTGAAGGGATGACTGTGGCAAACCCCAGACTTTCTTTAGATTTGGAGGAAACCCCACTGTTTCCAGCCCTTAGCACTGTCTGGGTTTGGGCTGCATGTGCTGAAAGCCCCAGAGAGGCCCTCCACATTCCTTGGGGTGCCTCATTGCTGGGGCATCAGGCTGTGCTGTGGTGCCAGGACCCCCCACTTCTCCCCCTGGCCCCAGGCCCAGGGTTTGGCCACCCTCAGCTGGTCCTGACTCACCTTCTTGAGCACCACAAACTCATTCTCTGCTGCTGTGCGCTTGTTGATCTCATCTTCGTACCTGCAGGAAAGGGGAGCAGGGGGATGCTGAGCCCGGGGGTCTCATCTCCATCACCCAAGGGGACAGTGCAGACCATGGGAAATGTGATTTCACTTTTGCACTTTGTTTTTTGTCATTATTTTTGCTTCGTTGTTGTTCCTTACCCCCTAACGGGGCTTTACTGAGCAGTTTTAGCCACGCCAGCGGTTTGGGTGGCTAGAGTCAGAGGACAGAAAATGTGGCCAAACTGCCAGAAATGCAAATCTGGGGACTTGGATTGCTGCTTCCAGCCCTGCTGCTTTGTGAGATGTTTTTCCAGAGCATCCAGGACTCTGCTCAGAGTGTTTATGGGGAGACCGTGGCCAAAATGCCCCAGGGGAAGGTCAGGAGCTTGAGCAACCTGTGAAACTCTGGGTGCAGCAGGGAGCACAGTCAGGGCATTACTCAGTAATTGGGGCCTGGAAGAACTTTCACAAGGTGATGATTCTGTGAGTTGGACCTGCTCAGTGTTGCCTCAGCAAGAAAAACACCTGAGATGGTGAACTCTGGGGAAAGGGTGATCCAGTGACCTGGTTTGTGGCTTAGCAGGGCACACGGGGAGATATTAAGGAGTATCTGCAGCTTAGATTAAAAAAAACCAATTCCCACATTCCCTCTGGGAAGAGAGAATGAATCCCAACATGATGTGGGTAGAGAGTGGGGTGGAGAAAATTGGCTGAGGGTTTTGTGAGAATGGATGGCACTGGGGAAGACAGAGGTGCAGGTGATGGGGGAGATTTGATAAGGCAAACCACGGGGGTGCGCAGGAGGAAAAGTGGTTTCCTATCCTGCTCCCTGAGGAAAGTGGGGTTGAAAACCTCTCCCAGTCCATCACCAGCATCTCCAGTGCAGCACTGGGAGCCCAGTGCAGGAAACTCTCCCAGAACTGCACTGCCCTGAGCCGTGCCCCAGCCTTTGGATCCATCCAGGCGCCATTTCCTTGGATTCACACTCAGGAGCAGCACTCAGGTCTGCAGCTTCCCTGTGTGTGACTTACTTGCACTTGAACTCCTGGACCAGGTCCCGCAGGCACCGCTCCTCGTTCTCCAGCCGCTCGCGCTCCCCCATCACACACTCCAGCTGCTTCCTCAGGTTGCAGATGAAGTTCTCGAACACGGGCTCCAAGTTCCTGCGGGAAGCTGGGAGCACATACTGCTGCAGCAGCTCCCACTTGGTGGTCAGCACCTTGTTCTGCTGCTCCAGCAGCCTCACCTGGGCAGGGGAGAGATGGGAGAGTCAGGCAAGCCCCTCCTGTCCCAGGGCTTCTCCACTTCCCGAAGGGAAAAGCGAGAATCAAATCAGAATTGCAAATGATCAGGTGCTGCTGTCTCAGGAGGTTGAGTGGGACCAGCATCTTCTCTGAGCTTACCTGGTCCCACCCAGGACTCGAATCTCAGGCTGAGCAACATCAGTGCCTTCACTCAGTGCTGAGGCCAAGCCTGGGCTCAACCAGCACTGGTTCAGTCAGACACCTCCCATCCTGTCCCCCAGAACCCGGCTCAGCCAGACACCTCCCCTCCTCCCCCAGAACCGGATCCTCAGCCTCCCGACCGGCCCAGGGCAGTCACAAGTCTTTCTCAGCACTAAAAGCTCCATCCATGACCTCATTTGGATGAATCTGATTTAAACTCCAGCCGTGGATACTTATCATGCCTTTCACTTCTAGATTAAAGGGCTCTCTAGAACCTTGATGGGTCATGAATAAGTCATTTTACAAATGGGAAGAAGCGGGAGTTGCTGCTCCTGGGTGGATTTGGTTTTTCCTGTTGCAGAACAACTCTCCAGGAAAATCAAGATCAGATCAGACAGAGCAAATTTTCTTTGCTGTTTGAAAAATTCATTCTCATAACAGCTCTCTAAACAATCATGAAAACCCTTAAAAGTAGCCAAGAAAGCAATGATAAATTACCTCTTTTTAGGAAACTACCAAATAATTTCATTCACAGAGTGGAGGGACAGAGAAATTAAAATAGTTCCCCCAATTTTAGTTAAATTCATCCTTCCATGTGGGTGTGGAACCTTCATAGAACAGGAACTATTTTAAGAATGCAGAAGTCCTCTGGATTTTATAGATCTGTGAGAGCAACATCAGATTATACACTCGGAATAAAATTTCCTATCCTTCTGTGTCTCCATCACTGACAGATTTAGGTTTACTGTCCCCGGAGCTGCTCCTGACTGAGCTCTTTAGCAGGTTGGTGACCATCCAAAGGCACAACAGTGGTGGCATTGCCTTAGTACAAGGCTTAAATCCAGAGGGTCTCCTGGCCAGGACCACCATGGCTCACCAGCAATGTTTAAATGGGGTACCAGGATAAACATGCACCCCTCAGAGCTGAGGGACGCGGGGCAGGGGTGGCAGGGTCTCACCTTGTCGATGAAGCAGGCGAACTGGTTGTTGAGGTTCTTGATCTGCTCCTTCTCGTGGGTCCGCACTTGGCACTCCTCGGGGTCCACGCCCACACACAGGGGCTTGAGCAGCTCCGGGTGGATGCTGACGCCGCGAATCCCCTCGGATCTCCCTCCGCTGAGGCCAATGCCGATGCCACCGCCGTAGCCCGCCATGGCCACGCCATCCCCCAGGCCTCTGTAGCTGCCCAGGCCCCCGAAGCCGGCGCAGTTCCCAAAGCCCACGACGGTGCCAAAGCGGCCCCCGCCGTAGGCGACACCGCAGCGGCCGATGCCAGCCCCGCCGTAGACACCGCTGCGGCAGCTGCCGCCGAAGGAAATCCTCTGCCCTCTGCCCAGGTCACACACGCTGCGGCTGCTGAAGCCACCGATCCCACACCTCCGTCCCACGGGCTGGCACACCGAGGCTGAGCTGCTGTTGGCCCTGCCCAGGCCGCAGACGGCGGACGCCGAGGAGAAGCCTCGTCTTCCCAGGATGGAGCCCGAGGTGTAGCACTGTCGGCTCATGCTAGCTGGGGCGGGCGGGCAGTGACGGAGAACTGGAGGAACAAGAGAGGAGCAGGACTGGAAGAAGGAAATCTCCTTTAGCTCCTCTGAGGCTGAGCCCTTCCCCTTATATACATTTCAGGAGGTGCCTGAGATGCAAAAATTTAATTTATCCACTGGGTTTGGTCTGCCTGGCAGCAAGGAATGGCTTCCAACATTTTAAACCCACAGCAAACACTTCTATCTCATACGAAATAATGTGGAAATTAAAATAAACTGCTTTGCTTGCAAGCTTCAGTTTCAGGACTTATATTTTACTTAATTAATCTGCTTCCTTATTGTGTAATTATAGTTTAGCAAAGTAATTCAAGGGGTTTTTATTCATGGCTTGTTTACGGTTTGGTTTCACCACAGTGTTTAATTACGTTTCAGGACCTCCTGCAAAATGTCGTGGTGATGCCGCCCCTTCCAGGGTCCGTGGCCAGCTCCGGGCAGGCTCTTGAGCAATGACCGCTGGTGACAGCGCGAGGGAAGGCGGATCCATCGCAGCTCAGCACTGACGTTTTCGGAAGCATTCTCGTAAGCATTTATTCCTTCCTCTTGTGGGGATGGCTGTGCCTCTGGGAGAGAATTCGGGTGCTGACCAGCAGGATGGGGTTGGTGGTTTCCGTCTTGATGGAGCAGGAACCGCGTTAGGTGGTGCCGAGGATGGGTTTGGTCATGGGGAGGATGCTCTGGGAAACTGGGGGTTAACAGAATCATGGAATCATGGAATGGTTTGGGTTGGAAGAGATCTTAAATCTCATGTTAAAGCCATGGGCAGAGACCCCTCCCACTATCCCAGGCTGCTCCAAGCCCCATCCAACCTGGCCTTGGACACTTCCAGGGAAGAGACAGCCACAGCTGCTCTGGGGAACTGTGCCAGGGCCCAACAGGGCTTCCTCTGCCCCTTGGAACACATGGAATTGAGGATAAGGCATTTCTGGGAAATGACAGTGATTTATTACGGAGTTATGCGCCCAGGGAAGATGCTAAATTTTGAAATGGGGTTTGGTGGGACCGGGGCACACATTGGATTCACGTGAATGGGAGAAGTTACAAAGAAGGGAAGCAAAGTGTTACAAACAGGTTGAGAAATGTCAGCTGGAGTGAAGGTTTTGCCTGGTCTTCCCGTGCCACACCTTTTTGACATTAAACCCCTCCAGTAATATCTGGTAATGAGAAGGCACTCTCCTGTCTTAATTAAAATTCTTAAAAAGATTTTTGAATTTGCTTGGAAACAAATAAAGTTCCTATTTTGCCTTAACAAGGAGGTCTAATCACAAACACAAGGGATTGCAGAGCTTGCCCTGAGAAATCTTTGCACTTTTGCTGGGGCAAAATTAACTGGTTCTGGGATGACTCAGTGCTATTGTCAACTTCAAATGCATTGTCTTGAATTAGAAGTTATAAAAAAGGATCAGGATATTCAGAATATTTGTGGAGTCTTTCCTGGAAAGGTCTTTCCTTTTTTTTTTTTAACAGGTCTCATAATGGGTTGAAATTAATAACAAAATACGATATTTAATGATTATCATGTAGTAGTTCCATTATAGCTATGTTGGTCTGAGTGTATTGGGAAGCACATCTTGCAATGAGATGTACTTTCATAGAATCATGGAATCATGGAATTGTTTGGGTTGGAAGAGGCCTTAAAACTCATCTCATTCCAACCCCTGTCGTGGCCAGGGACACCTTCCACTATCCCAGGTTACTCTCATTTGCAGATAGCTGGAGAAATCAAATGAGCCTTTGGGTACCACATCCTTTGTGTCACTTCGAGGTAACCCAAGCACTGGGACCTCTTGCACTCAAGTGAAAAGAGGAGAAATATTTTGGAAATGAGTTTTATTTTGAGCCGAAGTGTTGCTGCAATCCCTGGAGAGGACACTGGGTCTGAAGCCAAACATGGAGCACTGCCTGGGGACAGGGTGTTCACGGATGGGACAAATCATCACTGAGCCCTTAGGGAGGTCCAGAAATTACTTTCATGAACTTTTTTAGGTTGGCACAACCACGGGCAAGCTGAAAACAGGGAGAAGCCAGGTTCTAGTCCTGCTTTCCACGTGCTTCAGCCCAGCTGCTGGACCAGAAGCAGCCGCTGCTCCGAGCCCTGCTGCCCAGCAGGACCACAGAGAGACTCCAGCTCCTCTTCCTGGCAGGAAAGACATGGCCCTTCTTACTGAGGACAGTGAATTTTCCAGTTTTTCCAGCTGTGAGAAATCAGGATCTGGCTGGGGTCAGCTCCCAGTTGTCCCCTATATCTCTGCTCAGCCACCCACCATGCAGTGCCTTGTGCCACACGGGTGACACACACTTGAGGGCTGAAGACCCTCCAAACCCCTGGTTTTGTTGGAAAACAGGGAAAATGCTGCTCGTGGGACAATCACCCTCCGCCAGCTGCAAGCCCTGCAATCCCTTCCTGTGTATGAAGAGCTGTCATGCTGTTCCTCCACAGCAAACCTGCTCGTCAACCTCTGCCTGCTGCTCGTATCCCTAAGAAGTGGCTTTTCCAGGTGCCCAGCCTCGCACATCAGAGGGAGTTGGTCCAGGGCAGCGCTTGTGGTTTGCAGCTGCTGAGCTTTCACAAAGCCAGTTCGGAGTCACACGGTGGAGGTTCCACCAACTTCAAAGCAGGAAGGACTCTGATGGATTTGGGCTTCCCAGGAGGAGGCTGCAATGGCTTTCATGCACAGGTCATCCTCCATGAGACCTTCTCACGTCTCCACGCTGTCCTGGCTGGTTGTGGGTGAGATGGTGTTGGCAGAGAGGGACCAACCTTCCTCTTTCCAAGGAGATGGAACTGCTGCTCTCAGGGATTCATCTTGGATTTAAACCAACAGATTCCACCCAGGTTTACAGGGGAAATCCCTGAGCCGCTTGGCCCTAAACATTCCTTGAGCTGTGGTGGCTTTCATGAGACTTTAACACCTTTGAGATTTCCAACCTCCAGCTGGGATTCTGGCTGGAAAAACCATCCAACAGCCTCCCAAGTCTGCTTTGCCCCAGTGACAAAAGCACCTTTTAGGACCCACTCCTGGGAAAACGGGGCTGTCAGGGTCTGGTGGTGGTGCCCTCCCTCCCTCCCTCCCTGCAGGCTGGGCAGTTTTTGTGGCTCCCTGCGGAGGGGACACGAAGTCACCATTAAAAGGGTTAATGAGGCCCCTGGGACATCTGCCGCTGGTTTTGCTGGTCCTGCTCTCCAGAGGTGGCTGTTCCCTGTCTCTTAAGTGCAGCTCGATCCGGCTCCCACATCAAAGCAGACAGGGATTAGTGGGGACTGGGGTAGAGATGATGGTCTGGAACTGGGAACCAGTAACGTCTCTCCACAGCCGCTCCTCACCCTCAGCCTGGATCATCTCCAGCCATTTATGCTGCTTTGGGGTAAGGAGATGGCCAAGATAATTCCTGAGGTTCCTTCCAGGCTGTTCCATCATTGCTGCCCATATGCACCGCCGGCATTTGAGGCTTTTCCAGGTACAACCTCCCCAAAACTTCTCCCTTCCTTCTGCCGGCCTGTGGGTGACCCGTGTGGTCCCGTCACCAGTGCGGGGGTGTTGGGACAGTCTGCTCAGAGAACAAAATGAGGGAATAGGAGCCACGTGTGAGTGAATAAGAGTGAATGGGAGCCACCTGGCCCTGGCAGCCAGGAGGGACAGCACATCCTGGGGCCACCAGGCACCACCCAGCCATGCCAGGGAGAACCATTGTCCCGCTCTGTGCTGGGCTGAGGCAGCCTCACCTCCATTTGGGGGGCAGATTTGTGTGCCCTAATATAAGGAAAACCTAAAGATGTTGGAGAGGGTCCAAAGGAAGGGCACGGGGATGGGGAAGGGTCTGGATGGGCCACACGAAGTCAGCCTGGAGGAGGCTGAGGGGAGACTCTCCAGGGGCTGCGTCTTCATCCCAAGGGGCAGCTCCAATCTCTGCTCTCTGTGAGCAGTCAGGACCCACAGAACAGCTGGAGCTATGCCGGGAGGGTTAGGTTGGATGCCAGGAAAAGGTTCTTTCCCAGAGGGTGGTGGGCACGGCCCAGGCTCCCCAGGAAATGGGCACAGCCCCAAGGCTGCCAGAGCTGCAGGAGCCTTTGGACAGCGCTCTCAGGAATGTGATTTTGGGGATTTTTGGGATGTCTTGTACAGGGCCAGGATTTGGACTGATGATCCTGGTGTGTCCTTTCCAACGCAGGATAATCCGTGGTTCTGTGAAATGTCCCTCCCCAAGGTGAAGCTTCACACGAGGAACACACGGAGCCACCTTGTGCAAGAGGCAAAGAGTTTTCGTACCAACCACCACAAGTGTCCACCCCCTTCCTTCGTAACATTCCTGCTTTGCATAGGAATTTGTGAGGCATTTTGGCATCATCCAAACAACTTTGTGCCGGCGCTTGAGGCTGAGGGACCGTGAGGGCTCTGAGTAACTAACGGGGTGGGATCGGAGTGGAGGTGTCAGGATGAAAGCAGAGCAGCCGGGAAGGAGCCTTGGGAATTGCCCTGTGGAGGAAGAGCCGCCCGAGGGCACAAGGTGTCCACTGGAAGTGTTTTTTGGGGAAAGGTTGGCAAAAAATCACCCATGGGCAGCACATCAGATTTGGAGGTGGGAAACAGGGCTGTGCTGTTTCACAGGACAGTTGTCTCAGCTCTCCCATGGTTTTAATCAGAAAATGTGTTCTTCATGCCCAGAGCCAACCAGGGACTCCGGAGACACCTTCCAGCAGCTGAGTGAAAGGGGAGAGTGTGGGAGGAGGGAAATTTGCCATGGAATTTCAACTAATTTCCATCAATAGGTCTGGAAATCTGTCTGTGTGTCACACCAATATCTGTAGTGCCACAGAGAGGAGCTGCTCAGTGAGCAGGTGCTTGATGTAGCAGAGTTGATTTTGCAAACTTTGAGTTTTCTTTAAGGCAAAAGTGAAGTGAAGACGATGCAGAAACATTTCGTGCTGTTTGTTGGCAGCGGAGCAGAGAACGCTGAGATTTTATCAGGAAAATTATCTCTGCGCTGAATTTAAAAGCGGAGAAGGACAAGGAAAGATGTTGGTTCGAGAGGACAGCCTCTCACAGGCCATGTGAAAACAACTCAGCAGGTGAGACAACCAATAAATTAAACCACTTCCAGCATGGGAGTCCTTTGGCTAAATTCTGCTGCCTAAAAACCAGGCACAGTTGAAGAGAGCTGAAGAGAGTTGAAGAGAGAGACCATGAATAGTCAATGAAAGAGCTTGGGATCATCAAGGGAAAGATTGTTTTCTAAAGCTACCAGCGCAGGAGAACCTGGAGACAAGAGTCAGCAGGGCCCGGGGAGGGTGATCCAAGAGCAGAGGTTGTTATCTGTCCACAGCTGCCTCAGCAAAATAAAAGGACAAATTCGAAGCAGGAGAAATAACAATGGTGTGGTGAGCACCTATTCATTAAACTTCCCAGATGGACACTCAGATTAAGGAGATGACAGAAGGCTGAGCTTCTGGAGGATGCACCGATTACCATAATGAATGGTTGGAGTCACTTTTGTGATTCATTTTGCCACCAACACATGGAAAACCTCTGTGTGTCACCCCGGCGGTGGCAGCTCAGTGCGTGTGCTGTGTGTGGTGGTTTCTCCACGGGAACAAGTGGAGATAAAGGCAGGACTTGTCCTGGAGGAGTCAGCAACCACAGCCTTTTCATCACAGCCCTAGTACTCGGAAACACCTGCTGCAATGTTCCCTACACCCCAGAGCCTGGAGCAGCCAGATGGAACACCGGGCTCCACACTCTTTATTTCCCTGGCTCGGCAAAGCCTGCAGGCTTGGAACCTCCATTTCCAGAGATTAGCGCCCTGAATTGCCACAAAACCACACGTTTGTTCGGGGAGATGAAGGCAAGCAACGGTCATGGCACCTCGGGAGTGCTGATCCCTCCCCAGACCGAGCCAGGCCATGGAATCACAGAACCACAGGACGGGTTGGGTCGGAAGGGACCTTAAAGCTCATCTCATGGGCAGGGACACCTCCCACTACCCCAGGCTGCTCCAAGCCCCATCCAGCCTGGCCTTGGGCACTGCCAGGGATGGGGCAGCCACAGGTTCCTTCAGAGGGGCAAAGTCATGCTTTGATTTCATTTTTTCTGATAGGGATTCCTTCACTGCTTGACCGAAATCTCATGTTTTGGGAAACTCTTCCTTCCATGGCCAGAGATGTGCCCACAGTGGCTTTGAAATCCAGCTGGGCCACTTCAACATCCTTCAACACCAGACTTGGGAACCTGGGCTGCAAGAAAACCCAGTGCTGAGTGGCTGGAAAAGAAAGCCAAGAAACAGCACAGAAAAATGGAGACAGAAAATCCTCCCACAAATCCTGTCCTGGGCTGAGCCCCAGCGTGGGCAGCAGGGGAGGGGGGGCTCTGCCCCTCTGCCCCGCTCAGGTGAGACCCCACCTGCAGAGCTGCCCCAGCCCTGGGCCAGCACAGGGAGGAGCTGGAGCTGCTGGAGAGAGTCCAGAGGAGGCCATGGAGATGATTAAAGGGATGGAGCAGCTGCTGTGAGGAAAGGCTGGGAGAGTAGGGATTGTTCAGCCTGGAGAAGAGAAGACTCTGGGGTGACCTAATTGTGGCCTTGCAGTGCCTGAAGGAGATGACAATAAACATGGAGAGGGATAATTTCTAAGGACAAGGGGGAATGGCTTCCCACTGCAAGAAACTAGGTTTAGATTAGGGATCAGGAAAAAATTCTTCCCTGTGAGGGTGCTGAGGCCCTGGCACAGGTGCCCAGAGAAGTTGTGGCTTCCTCATCCCTGGAAGTGTCCAAGGCCAGGCTGGACGGGGCTGGAGCACCCTGGGAGAGTGGAAGGTGTCCCTGTCCAGGACAGGGGTGGCACTGGATGGTCTTTCAGGTTCCTTCCAACCCATGATTCTGTATTTCCTGCCAACAGGGCTCTCTGGCCATGCTCTGTTGGAGGATCAAAGAAAGCTCATTAGGAAAACCTACACTTTTCCTGGCAAACTGTGCTGAGTGGGATCTTAGAAATTCACATTTTCATTTCCAGCTCGGCACTCGGGTGATCCCAAATGATTCACGCTCCCTCTTCCCCCTCGGCTCGGCGGGATGGACATGCTGGGGACACTCATTGGGGGAACTCCGGGGTAATTTCTCAGAGCAACAAACACACATCGATGTTTGGCTTTGTTATTCCCTTTGTTCTTGTTATTATGCGGTTGAATTTTCTCCCTTAATATCCCACGGGGAAATCCACCTGCTGGGCATTGCGTGTGATCCCAGGGAGTGTGAAGCACCTGCATCTCTTGTTCCCCATCCAGAACGGTTTGCATGTGGAAATCTCAACAATCCAAAGCCAGCTTGGTGTTCAAGGCATCCCAATAATTGCACCCCTGGTCCTCCAAGCTCCTCCTTGGCTTCACCTGGAGAGCATTTCTTGTTTTTTTCCTCCTGGGCGTTTTTGCAACGCTGTCACTGCTCAGCTCAGCCTTCCCGATCCCGTCTGCAGCCAGGCTGCTCCCAAAGCACAGACCGAGGCTTTACTTTCCCTTTAATTACTGAGCACGACAACTGTGGCTTCCTCGGCCTCATTTCATTAAGGGCTGACGAACACCCCGGGCTGTCCCCAAAACGTCACTGCCCCTTTGAGCAACTCCTTTCAAGTCACTCCAAGAGTTCATGATAAAGGGGACCAGCTGCTTCTGAGATTGCTACTGGGATTGGCATAATTGCTGTCATCCCACGGGGTTTAGCACCTCCTTCCCACCTGAGCCCTCATCGCTGCCGCAGCAGAGCTCTGCAGGGCAGGCATTGGCCCCCACTCCAAATCCAGAGGCCTTGGATACAGTGTTCACTCCTTTACCCTGAATTCTCATTCTTTGACTCCAAAATTGAACAAGAATCTTAAAATCTGAATGGTTTTTGTCCTTTCCCTTCTTTCCCTGTACTTTATTCACATTCAATTTAATTTTTGTTGTATAAAATAGCCCATTTCAAGGCAGCTGGCAGAGGTCCTGTTTAATTCCTTATCCCAGGTCAACATCTGGGCTCCTCCAGAGCTGGGAGTTGCTCTTGTGCAATAATATTCAGCAGCTGATTCCTCCTTCATTTATGGTTCAAAGCCTTGAAGTCTGCTCTGGGCTGTGCCCTGGGATTTCTGACAGGGCCAATATCCCAAAAATTGTCCATTTTCACAGTGATGGAGGCGTCACAAACCTCGCGCCTAAAGGTTGTGTAAAAGCTGCCGTCCAGAGCGAATCCCCCTCATTTGCATCTCTTTTGGGGAAATGCAGAATTAAATATCCGATGCAGCTCCATCCTGCAGCTACAGCCCAGCCTGGGGTGATTCAACACAGAGGAAAACACCAAAGCCTCCTTTAATCCTGGAAATGAATAAATCCCCCTCCTGAGCTGGAGTGTGGCCAGCGAGCCAGAGGATTTGATGGAGACAGAGGATTCCCCACCTGAACCCTGAAGAATATCGGTGGTATTTTTGTTCCCATGTGGGACCAGCCCACAAACCCTGGTGGCTAACACAGCCCAGCTCTGTCACCGCCAAACTGGGCCGTGCTGAACACGAGGGCATTTCAAGGAAAAAGCAAGCCCAGCCTGCATTTCCCTGCAGACAGAAAGGGAGGGATTGCTGCTCTTCAAACACATCTCAGCAAGCTGCTGTCCCCCCAGCCCGCCCTGCCCTGCGGCACTGCCACAGCCCCGTCCAGCTCCCGGAGCCGGCGCGGGACCGGCGACTCTGGTTCACACTGGGCTGCTTTGCATGGCTGGCTGGGGCTTGCGTTCCCTTCTTTTCTTCTGAGCAGATTTGTGGAGGGTGTTGTCTGCTGCTGAGAGCTTCCTCAATGACACAAACCTGGAAAAAGTGGAGAGGAACAATCACAGAATCACAGAATCACGGAATATTCTCACTTGGAAGGGACTCAAAAGGATCACCAAGTGCAATTCTTACAAAGATAGCTCTGCTTGTCAGTGCTCTGGGAAGAGCAAATCTCCTGAGAAGGTTTCATGGTTGTAGAAGACAGACCTTGTACACCTTAAAATTAGGTCAGAATTTACCCAAATGTTTGGTTTGGCCACCAAAAAAAAAAATAGGTCCAGTGTTCCCCATGTTCCAAAGCATCCAAAGAAAACTGGGATTTCCACTAAAACCACCTTAAAAGGGAAGTTGTGTTAAGCAGAGGAGAAAAAGACCCAGCATGATCCCACTTAGCTTTATCCAAGGAAGTGGAGAATCCTCCACCACACGCTGTTCCTGGACCCACAGGCCTGGGAGATCTTGGCCCTGCCCTGATCCACCCCTTCCCAGCTCAGATCTCTGACCAAACCCTTCCCCTCCCTCCCATTACTGATGCTGACCACATCACAGCGAACAACTTGCTTTGGAATAGAGCATGGATTGTGGAGCCGTCTGGCTGCGAGGAATGAGTGCTGGCAGGAGGAACTAATTAGGGACTAATTTCTTGCCTGTCTTTATCCACAATCTGCTCTGTGGCAGGTTCTTTGGATCTCATTTGTTCCCACCTTCCTGGGGCTGCAGGGCTGAGGATCCAACCTTGGATTTCCCATCAGTGCAGCTACGAATGCCCCACTTGGCTCCACCTTTGTGCTGAGAGTAGTAACCATGGAGTAATGGTTGTAGTAAATGGTGTGTTCGGTAATGGATAGAAAGCAACGTCTCTGGAGAAGAGCTGGACCAGAAAGGGGTCAGAAAGGGGAAATAAAACCACTGGACTTCCCTGGAGCTTGAAATCTACTGAAAATCAGTTAGCTGAAAACAAAGAGCCCCAGATTACTCCTGATAACCATTCCCTGGGTAAAAGATGCCATAAATCTGCATGTACTTCACAGAATCCCAGAACCACTGAGGCTGGAAAAGCCTTCCAGGATCGTCGAGTCCAACCTGTGACTGATCCCCACCTTGTCACCCAGACCAGAGCTCTGAGTGCCATGTCCAGTCATTCCTTGGATACCTTCAGGGATGGGGACTCATCAGTCACCTTCTGTCCACCAGGAAATTTGGAGACATTTAAACCTTTTTCTTAACACCTAAAATCAAAAGCTGAAATGGCACAAGTTGATTTGGTTTAAAGTGTGGTATTCCAAACCAAATAATTCTGGTGTGACTGGGGACTTCCCCATCTGACTCTGTAAGGAATTCACCATGGAATAAAGCAAAAATCCCACTCCTACCTTGTCAGCAAAGGATGCAGATTTGCTCCTGAGGTTTCTTTCTCTCTCTCAGTCCCAGGTGATTCAGCCCCAGATCTCTGCTCACGCTCTGGCTGTTTCATTGTTCGCAGACTGAGTGGATCACTGAGGGGATCATCATCACCAGGATTCATCCTCCAACTCCTCTGCTGCCAGAACCCCAAATCTCTGCACTCCCTGGGATCTGAGATTGTGAAAGCCAAGTCTAAGGCACGAATGTCCTCCCCTGGTGTCCCTCTTGTTGCCTTCTGACATGCTGCACCACCGCCATCTCCACAGAGGCCAAAGACAGTTCCTGTTCCAGTAAATCTGATCCAATTTTTCCTGTTGCTGTTGATTCAAAGGCTGGATGAGTTTGGGTTTCCCTTTTCCACTGCTCCTGAGCTAAAAGGCTTCAAAAACTCCTCATTCAATGCTAGAGTGCAGTGGTTCAGCATCTTTTTCTTATTCCATGTCAGGAGAGAAGGAATGGGCAGAGAGCCTGTCTAGTGGCAGATTTAAGAAAATACTCCTTATCTGGGATTCCTTATCCAGGTTGGATGGAAGAAATGTCTCTTGAGTCTGCCCGGTTTTGTTTGGCTTGTGGTGGTTGGTGTCAGCTTTTGACATAAAAAAACATTTTGGTAACTCTTCCACATGGGGAATAATGAGCAAGTGGAAAAGCTGAAATGACAGCCTTGGCTCAGAGAACATTTCCTTGTTCCGTTCATTCTGCCGGGGTTAATTACCAGCTCAGATATTTACTGGGATGGGCGTTCTTCCTGCTGTGGCTGCAGTTGTGCTGCTGCTCCTGCCTTGTGCTGCAGGGACACACTGTGGCCAGGATTTCTGGGAGATGATTATCTGGGAGATGATTTTCTGGGACATGATTTTCTCTCCGTTCCTGTCAGAGTGCCACCTCTTCCTCCTCTTCCTGCGTTCTGGTCTTGGTGCATTCAGTGCAGAACGATGATATAGGGGAAGGGAATCTCCCATCACAGAGTCCCACTGAAGGATAAAGCCCATCCCATCCCATCCCATCCCATCCCATCCCATCCCATCCCATCCCAGGCTGCTCCAAGCCCTGTCCAGCCTGGCCTTGGAGCTTCCAGGGATGGGGGAGCCTCAGCTTCCCTTGGCAACTTGTGCCAGGCCCCACCCTCACCTTTCTAGTCTATAAATTAGGCCCAGGTTGGGTGGGTCCGTGCCGTAAATCTCTCATTTTTTCGAGATGAATTTACAGCAGAATTGTCCCACCCTGCTCAGGATGGTTGAACTGGGAGATGTTGGTTAGGAAGGGCGGGGAGGTGTCTGCAGGAGGTTCCTGGTGCAGGAGCAGAGTCTCTGCTCTCCTCATGCTGCTCTTGTCGCAGCGCACGTTTGGTTTTTGGGGGGAACCCTCTGAGTGGTCCATGTGTCCCCTGGATGGTGGAAGAGGCATGGACCATGCACTCAGCCTGGATGGCTTTCCTTTTTCCCATTTCCTTCTTCGTTCCTTGACCCTGATAGGTTTTGGTTCAGTGTCCTGGTTTTGGTTGGGATAAAGTTAATTTTATTCAAGTAGTCANTTTTTTAAAATGAACAAACTTAATGGAGACATTCATTGCCCCAGTGTTTTCTCTGGTTATTTTTAATTGACAGAAGATCCAGTTCCCCAACTTAAAACGAGTGTTTAAACTTGTTGCTATTGGAAAGAAGGGAAAAAATAGTCAAAACACTCCTTAAGATTAAAAATAAAATAAAAATAACAAAGTCAAAATAATCGCCAAGATTAAAACACAAAATAAATATTGGGAAGAGAAGCAGCGATCCCTTGCCAGGAGAGAATTTCGAGCTTGTTTTACAGCTTTAATGAATGGCTTGAAAACCATTTGAGATGAACCTTTTCCCTTTGCTCCTGTAACAAAACCTTTTACAGCTGTAACCAGAGAGAGAAAAATAAATGCAGCCTTCATTTCCCTCTTTGGTTTGCTAATATTATAGCTCAGAATATTTGGGTGTTGGCTCCAGGAGGAGGAGGAAAGGAGCTGCCCCTGTTTTGGATGAGGCAGGATCATCTCCCTTTCTTCTCTCTATTATTCAGGCCACTAAAAGTTAATTATTCCTCTGAAATTAGGCAGTCGCCTCCCGCTTCCTCAGTCGTGAATGGGAAGAGTCACCCTTGGTAATTCTCGGAATATTTCAGGCTCCTGTCTGAGCTCAGCCCAGGCCCGCAGGGACAGTCCAGGCTCGAGTCCTCTCCTCCTGGGGCTGCCTCGGTGTCTGACTTTAATGGTCAGGAGGGGACAGCTCTGGAGGGGACAGCCTGGCCAGGCCCTGCCCCTCTGAGCTGGGATTCCATGCAAAGCCAGTTCCTGTTTTTCCAGGCCATAGAGGCAGAGCAGGAGGGGAATAGCAATGGGTCAGGGCAACCAGGACAGGACCAACCCCCGTCCCCAAAGCAAGGCTTCCTCCCCCTCTTCTTCCTCAAGAAACCATTCTTTTTAGCAAAACCCAATGGAAAGTGGCCTCGGCACAAAGCCCAGTCATTCCAGGTGTGGATTGGGGAGGAATGGCCTGACCTCCTCACAGACACCAGACCCAAATTTGGAGCTGCCATGGTTCCTGGACACCTGGACAAGGCCAAGGGATATCCAGACACCACACGGGGATATTCACACAGTTAATGGGAGCTTCCTGATGTGAGGGTCTTCTATTTCCAAATTCCATTTGCAAGTGGTGAATGAATCAAGCTCAGATGCAGAATTCCCCACCAAGTTGGGCTCCATCCCATCTATTTGGAGCCAATTAAAAATGAAACTGCCGAACTGGGATTCCTCGCTGGAAAGAGGGCACAGGTGGAGAATGAGCGTCCACCTCACCCCACCAGGGTCTGGCACACAGCTGGTCAGAGCTGAATGAAGTATTTTCCATTCTCAGCCTAGAAATGACATCCCCTGCCCTTCCCCAAAGGTGCTGATCTTCTTCCCCACGTCGCCCTTTAATTGTCCCTTTTTTTTCAGGTGGCAATTAGAATTTTGCCCTGAGAGAGTGGGGAGATTACTGGGGCTGCATGACCTGTAATTCTTCCTGGGCTGGAGACAGGAAGAAATTCCCTGTGATAATAACGTCTGCAAGTCCGGTGGGGAGAGGCAGGGAGGATTCCTGGGAACTTGCAGGCGCCTGGCATGGGACACCCATGTTTGGGTTAATCCCCCTGCCGGGGCTGCCTCCAGAGCCAGGACAGATCCCATTGGTGCAGACGGCCTCGACCTGGATGCATTTCATGGTAAATTGGGCGCCTGTGTTTGGCCGGATGAATCACCCCATGGAAATGTCATTTTTTCCATGATAAACCCCAGCAACCCTGCTGAGCTCAACACGGGAGACTCCAAAACCAGGGCAAAGTCAATCCCACCCCATTATGGCCAAGAGGTCTCATTGCCTTTTAGGTCATTCAGTTCAAATGACACTTTGTCATCCCCAAAGCCACCAAAGCAAAGTTGCTATGTCCGAAACACAACTCTGGTCCCACAGCCCTGACCACCTGGCCTGTGAGCCCAGAAGGGCGGCTTTGAGTTCATCTTCATTCAACTGCTCTGACATGGAAGGATCAAACAAAACATTCTTTGGAGGTTGCAACAGGCTGGAAGACATCACTGTGTGGTGCTCAGGATTGTTTTGGAGGTTTCTGGAAAACTTTGACATTGATTGTGAATTGGTCTATAAAATATCTTACGGTGATGTGCTATGAGAAGATAAATAAACCAGAGCAAACTCCAGTGGCACCTGAGCCCCACCGTGTCCCAAACAGCCAACAGTGAATCCAAAGGTCTCTTTGGTTCTTACTTCTCCACAGAGTATTTTTTCAGCCATTTTGTAGTCTCTTTAAATATCACCAATGGAAAAATTGAGAGACAAAAGATGTCCTTTCGAAGCAGTTTATTGAGGGCGCAGTGAGAAGCCGGGAAGTTTGAGCAGTCGGTGAGAACAGCTCCATTCATGCTGTACAAAGTGTCAACGTGGATGATTTATGCACCACTAAATTCCCTTGGCATTTTGGGGGGACAGAAAAGGGAAGGGGGTGATCTCTTCTAAAAATCAGCACACCTTGAACCAGCCACCCCAACATGCAGAAGCAAACTGAAGTACTACGTGTTCATCCAGGAGCAAATTCCACACGCACACAAAAAGAGCTGATGGCTACGGAGTAACTGAAAATTGCCTTGTTTCAGATTTAAACATAAGTTTGCAGCTCAGGGTTTCTTGCACCAAAAAAAGATAGGATAAAAATTAAGGGAGTCTGCTCTTTGCAACGTCTCCTGGAAAAGTTAAACAGTTAAATCCTCACTCTCTTTTCTGAAATGCTTTGGGAGGAGCAGGAAGAAAAAATAGGGGGCTTGGAGGGGGGAATATTGTTAATTAATCTACGCATTATGGGAAAAGAAAGAGGGGGAAGCAGTGGAACAAACAAACCCTAAAAGCTGCGATAACCTAAAGTATGAATTCAGAAATCACACTGCGCTGAACTCCTGCAGGAGAAGTTTCTAGAGGGGTCCTTAGGCTTGGGGGCTCTGAAAACACAACTCGGGGGGATAAATCCGGGGCTAATAAATGTGGGAAGCGGTTTGGTGACAAACGTTGCTACTAAGGGGCAGAGGAATCACTCTGCATCCTCTCGGCGTCTGGGGGCTCTGCAGCCCTAGGGGACCACGCAGGGGTCTCTGACAACCCCGAAATTCCCCACCACGCCGTTGTTGCAGCCCACGACCTCAGGGCCGCTGGACACAACCACAGGGGGCCCGGCCAGCTGCCGGATGACACAGCCCTGGTTCCCAAAGCTGAACACCCCCCCAGCCTGGCAGGGTCCCATCCTGGCGTTCACGGCCCCACTGCCCGCACTGACCACGGTGCGGGCTGGGTACCCTCCGCTGCGGGAGCTGAACCCCCCGGCCTTGCAGCTGACCCCTCCGGCTTGGCAGAACACCTCTGGGATGCACTGCTTGGCCACAGAGCTGAGGACTCTCTTGGGGTGGATGCCGGCGCTCCGGGAGCTGAATCCGCCACTCTGGGAGCTGTGCCTCCCTGCCCGCCTGCCCAGGGAGCCGTAGCCACACGCGGGCCCGTTGGCCGCCAGCATCCCGCAGTCGTCGGGGATGTTGTAGCCACTGCTGACCACAGCTGCAACAGAGCCCACGGGAGTCGGCAGTTAGGGAGGAAAACTGGAAGGCTTTCGCGAGGCAAGTTGTTTCTTGAGTGACAGAACCAACCAAACCTGATTTCCACCAGGTCTGTCCAACGTGTCTGAGCCCCTGCTCCTTCCAATTCCTCCCCCGTGTCCCAACACATCCCCTCACGGATCCTCCCCCTTCCCATGCTGCTGGTGCCATGCTCCCTCCCAGGTTCAATACACATCCCGTGGTCAGCAGGACATCTCCCTGTTGCCTCCAAGAGCAGAAAAGGGTCCTGAATTTGACCTTCTCCACTCACTCCAAAAGCTGAATTTTTTAAAATTCAGAGGTATTTGAGATTTCTGGGGCTAAACTTTCCAGAAGTGGAAAAGGGAGGCAGAGGGACTGGGGCAGAGAGATAATGCTGCTCCCAGAGGTATCTTTCCTAAAATGAGAAATCTTCATGGCTGAAAACGTGCAGGTACTTACACACGCTCACGGGGTTCCCCACACATATCCTGTGGGGAGAAAAGAGAAATGCACATTACTCACAACTTCCAGCCACAATCCAGCCCACTCAGTCCCTCGTTGGAACACGCCTGACTATCCCTAGGACAGGAACTGTTTTTGCTGGCACCCGTGCGGCCTCCACGGCCTCCAGGCATCTCTCCAGGTCCAGTTTCTGTGAGCCTGGGAAGATCCTGGAGCTGCAGAATTCACCTGGGAGCAGGAACTGCCACGGCCTCAGACGCACAGGAGGGAAAGGTGTCACCCACCTGCTCTCTTCACCCTCCAGCAGAGTCTTGTAGGTGGCAATCTCGATGTCCAGGGCCAGCTTGACGTTGAGCAGCTCCTGATAGTCCCGCAGCATGCAGGCCAGCTCGTCCTTGGCCTTCTGCAGAGCATTCTGCAGCTCAATGTGCTTCTCCCGGGCATCTTTGAGGGCACAGTCCCCACGCTGCTCAACGTCACAAATGGAGGTTTGCAGGCAGGACACCTGTCAGGGGAGGACAGCAGTGCAGGTGTCTGCAAGGCTTCATTTCGCAGTTCTGGACACTCTGGGTTTGGATAAATCTGCTCTTCCAGTTGCAAACAGGGAAAACCCACTTGCAACCCATCCTTCTCCATCCACTTTTCACTTTCCAACCAGGGCCTAGAGCAGGTCTGAAGTGTCCTAAAGACCAATGAGTCACTTTGCCCAGTGTCTGAGCTGCCCTACTTCTCTGCAAACATCTCCTACCTGCTTCTTGACACTCTCCAGCTCACACTGCAGCTTCTGGATCATCCGGGTCAGCTCTGAAATCTCACACTTGTTGCTCTGCAGGTCATCACAGTATTTCCCTCTCTTATCCTGCAGCTCCTGAAACTGGAACCAAGAACAGGAATTGGAACCAAGAATTATCACTTTTGGCCTGTGATGTTGCCCAGCACAGACCCAGGTGGTCTTCTACTCACCCTGGTCTGGTAGAAAGCGTCGACTTCTTCTTTGCTCTTCTGGGCGATCTCCTGGTACCAGCACTCGACGTTCTTGATGATGCTCTCCATGTCCAGGTCTCGGTTGTTGTCCATCTTGACGATGACCGAGGTGTCGCAGAGCTGGCGATCGACCTGGGCCCGTTCCTGCGGGTGGGGAAGGGCTTAGTCAGCTCTTTGCACCTCTCAGGCTCTGCAGGGAGGGAAGGGCTGGGACACGGAGCTGCTGAGGGACAGAACAAGTCAAGAAATGTCCCTCGGGATGGCTCAGCGGAAAATCCTGCAGCAAGATGAGTTACCAGCTGTGACTGTTGACCTACGTGCTGACCTGCAGCAATTCTGTCCACATCAGGGGCAAGGAATTGGAGTGACTTAACCCTTGGTATCCTCTCATCTCCAGCTGCCTGAGTGACGTTAATGAAAGGACTGCGCTGGGAGTTGCTTCAGCTCTAATCAGGCAGATGCAATCCGGAGGAACGAGATGGACGCATCTTTTCTCCGGGGTAGAGTTAGGACACGGCCAATTCCTACCTGGAGCTGCATGAAGGAAAGGGGAACCACCCTATCTCCAGCATAATCATGTTAATTTTGTGTCAACCTCGTACTTCCACACTTTTAATTATTCAGGGCTTGGCATGAGACACATCCCAGAGGGGTTTCAAGAGTAGAAATTTGAAGCACCTGAAGGATGTGACAGGACCACCAAAGTCCTGGGATGGACCAGAGGAACTCACCTCCTCGAATACACATTTCAGCAGCTCCAGCTGCCTCCTTAACAGATCCACCTTCACCTCCAGCTCTTCCTTGTTCAAGAAGATGCAGTCTGCGTCCTGCAAGAGGGGAGACACACATTCCAGCCCAAACCTGGCTGGAAATGTTGGAGAAACACACAGAGACAATACCAACAAGACAGAAATGTGTCTCAACAAGATTTCAAGCGCAGAAAGGTGTGAGAGGGTGAGTCAGGATGTCCTGGTGCCTCCTGAAGGAAAACGAAACCATTCCAACACGACTTACAGGAATTAGTTGATTTATCACTTAGGACGCAGCTACGAACCCACAATCAACTAATGAGTATTTAAACACAATTTTTTAATATTCTTCAAATGGTTCCTGCTTTTCTGATGTCCAAGAATAAAGGATGTGGAGAGACAGCCAGAAATAACTCGGTGTTCCAGTGTGAGCTGTCCTGCTCTGTCCCCCTCCCACACTCCAGGAATGTATTTGAGGCAACAAAACTGGTGCTGTAGTGCTGATGATGTAAACTTTGAGGAAACATTATTTTTACTTTCTACTTGCTGCTTTTCCCAACCCTGTGCCTATTTCTAAGTTTCCCTCCAGCTCATCATAACACTTTAGTGGGCTTTTGTTAATAATTCGCTATTTCAGCCACGTTTTGCCCCAAATAAACCTACTACAGGTATAAAGATTCACGTATTTCAAGCTTCTCACCTTTTTGAGTGCCACAAACTCATTCTCCACAGTTGTGCGCCTGTTGATTTCCTCTTCATACCTGTTGGAAAAGGAGGAGAAAAGGGCTGAGGAAAGAAAAATGCTCAGACACTCAGACATCAACCATGAGGTATAAATGACAATAACCTCAGGCATAAATGACAATAACCACCAGGTATAAATGACAGCTCTCTCTTGCACAGGGACCGCCACCAGGCACTGCCAGATCAGTGTCTGGAGACTAACATTAAACCATCCCAAGATCAGAAGCTTCTTCATGAGCAACAACAACATTACCAATGCAAAGAGTTCACCAGCGAGACAGAAGAATGTGGCACTCCCAGAGGGGATGTGCCACAAGTCTGGGAGAAGTTGCCCAAGATGAACCAGAAAAACAGAATGCCACCAGCTAGAGGAGCCCAGAAGGTCCTTACTTGCACTTGAACTCCTCCACCAGCTGGCTCGTGGCACATTCTTCACTGCCCAGTTTCTGCTTTTCACACAGCAAACAGTCCAGGCGCTTCCGCAGGTCACAGATGTAATTCTCAAAGTACAGTTCCAGGTTTTTCCCTTTTTTTGGTAGCACATATTGCTGCAGGAGGCCCCACTTGGTCTCCAGCACTTTGTTCTGCTGCTCCAGGAATCGGACCTGAAGGCAAAAAAATATCAATTCCTCGAATAAAGAGGTGAAGGCAGGGACTCAACACCTGTTTAACTCTCTGCTCTTAACCACCAGAGCAGGAACGGGATTTTTGGGAAGTGAGTGATGATATGGTGCCTTGATCTGAAAGTTATCTTCCCTTATTTAGAAAACTTTATGTCATGTGTCTGAATTATTTAAAATCTAGAATTCACAGATCTAAATTATTTAGAAATCTAAATGTTGTGTCTACATTATTTAGAAATCGAAGAGTCCCATGACTACATTATTTAGAAGTCCAGGAGCCCTGTGTCTAAATCTGCCTTTCTTACCAATTATTGGCAACAAAACTCCTCCAGATGTATTTTAGGATAAAATTGAGTCCCCAGATGGTGAAAATGCTTTGTCTCTGTTTTTTCTACAAAGGGATCCTTGGGTGACAGCTCAGATTTGATCTCGAACCTTTACATGTCTGGATCAAGATTAACCTCCTTTGCCTTTGGGAAAGTTTTGGAACTATCGCTATATTTAAAGTCCAAGAGAGGAGGGAGTTATTGGAATTATTTAACACAGGACAGAAAGATGAGCCTCTCAGGGTTGTAACTTCCACCTGAGCTGCATCAAGAAATCCAATTTGAACTGAGACTGTCCAAGAGGAGACACCTGCAAGAAAAGTCCAGTGCAACCATGACCATGATTCGAAGACCATGGAATGCCAGGACAGGGACATGGCTGAAATGAGCCCCATTAAAAAGATCTCAGTCTGGACCAATATGCTCTTAAAATTATTATTAGTTATTAAAAATTACTAGAATTATCTTAAAATTCTCTGCGGGAAGCTGGACCCTTGCATGGACCCAGCTCAGTGATTTATGGCAGAGCGGGACTGGGGCTTCGGAGAAGGCTGAGGTGGGTTTGGGAGGGCATTGGTGGGTTTTATTTTCCTCGAGGAACAGCAATTCTGGAGCAACTCTGGACTCACCTTGTCGATGAAACAGGCGAACTGCGTGTTGAGGGTCTTAATCTGCTCCTTCTCCTGGCAGCGTATCTCGTGCTCCAGCGGGTCCACCCCGACACAGAGGGGCTTCAGCAGCCGCTCGTCGATGCAGATCCCTTGGATGCCGTCGGCCTTGCGCTCGGGGTAGCCGCGCACGATGCTGTATCCCCGCGGGCCGCACAGGCCCATCCTTCCTCCCGCAACGTTCCCGTAGCCCACTCCACCGAAGCCCATCTCCCCAAAGCAGCCGGTGCCGCAGCCCCCATTGACGTAGGAGATTCTCCTGCTCCCGCCCAGGTTGCAGACGCTCCTGCTGCTGTAGGCGCCACACCGCACAGGTTGGCTGGCGGACGCGGCGTAGCTGCGACCACAAATCTCCGAGGCTGAACTGAAACCTCTTCGTCCCAGGACAGATCTCACCGTGGGCGCCTGCCTGCTCATCGTGGCTTATTTGAAGGTGGAATAGCAAAGTTCTGGGGCTGCTCTGGTGCAGGAGAGGAGCAGGGATCCCACTGGAAGCGACGCGGGGATGCTGCCCCTTATATATATTTCGGGAAGCTGGCCTTGATAGGATCAGGACGTTAATTTAGGCGCTTAAGGGTTTGGTTTGCCTAGCAGCAATAAATGCTCCTCAAAATGCAAACCAGCCCGGCAAATAGTAACTACTGAGGAAATAAAAAGGAATCTAAAAGTGCTCTGTTTGCAAGTTGCCTTCGAATACATTACGGTTTGAAGTGCTCCCCTAACTTAGCGCTAATTATAGTTTAGCAACATTTTTGAAGGAGCTCTTTGTGATTTGTTTGCCGTGTGTTGTTTGGGGTTTTGTGTCTCATGGGGCTGTGTGTGTGATGGGATGTTTTGCAGACTTGCACTTTGTGGGGGTAATTTCACAATTTTGGGTGAGGAAAAGTAACTCAAAGGAAAAATAAAAGAAGAAAGTCAACCACGGAAAAACAAACATCGTGGAAGTTGTGTTGTGATGAATCATTTCTGTACCTGAAACACCAGTAAATTCACTGAGTTTAAGGTCTGGATTTGTATGCAAGGACTCAAAATGTCCTCCAGATACATGCACAGAATCACAGAATTCTGGGAATTCTGGGAATGTGCAGAATCCTGGGAATGTGCAGCATTTCAAGATGACCTTCCCTGAAACAGCAGTGAAATGCACCGTGTTTCATCCAGGATCTGTGACATATTTCTGTTTGCTCACAGATGTATATTCTGTGCCATCAGTGACAGATTTTCTAGAATTATGCTGCAAGTTCTTATTTGTGACGGTTAATTCTTTGGCTTTCACTATTCAGGAGCTTCTCCCAAGGCTGGGTGTCAGAGCCCTTTCAGATTCAACTCCTGGAAGTCTCTACAGGGAACAAAAAAGGAACAATAGTCTGTTGCAGCTTGGTGAGATCCACCCCATTCACCAAGTGACGGCTGAATTTGGGTGACTTTGCCAGACACGTCCTTGACACTCGCTGGGGAGACAGCTCGGAGGGAAGGAGCCCCCGGGGCCACGCTTGGGGGAATGGGGTGGTTCGCTCTCCGCAGGGGCTGCGCTTTCTGCACCAGCAGAGGAAGCCTTAATGAGTGGATCAGGCTGGACACCAAGCAAGGCTCTGACTCACGCCGGGGAGATGAATCCCTCTCTCTCCTAATCACCAGCCCAAGGAGGTGAGGCAGGAAACCTCTCCAGGTCTTCTCCAAACTGGCAGTTGGAAAGACAAAACAAAAGAGCTCTTGCAGCTCTTTGTGGATGAAGTGTTTGGGAGAAAAAAGGACATTATAGTGCGAACAACAGAATGCCCTCGGTCCTTCCTTCCAAAGGGAGCAGAGCTTGGAGGAATCTCTGTATTATGCAATGCAATTGCAGCTGCAGACTTGCAGGTTCTGTCTTCCCTCATCTGCATTAACCCCCTCCAAAAACATTTTCCAAGAGTCAGGATCATAAAAATTATGCCAAACTTCCTCAAAACATGCAACTTTCTAATATCAAGGGGTTGAAAAGAAGATGCACATGGAAACCACAGGACGTGACTGCAGCCCCAGGATCCCCAAAGCCATTAATTGAACCTGTAATTGTAACTTCTGCAAGTCTGAGGGTCTGGTGGTATAAATTAGTTGTGTAAACTGCTACTTTTGCCCTATCCAAAAGGGATAATTCCAGATATTTACAACGTGACGTTCAGATTACACCTTTGTTTATAGTAGCTCAGGCTTGTGGTGCAAACTGCACTGCCATCACAATTGGAAATATCAGATTAAACAAATGTGAGAGGCTTCAAGATGCAGTTTGGAACTTCCCCAGTCCTTGAAGTTCTAAACAGATTTATCAGAAGCAAAATGCAGATTTGACTCCAAAGAAGCGCAGTTGTTCGGAGCCCTGTGGAGGAAGCCAGGCTCATCAGTCAGGCTGAGGATGCGCCCCTGTTCCCTCTCTGCACCCCATTATCCCAGCTGGATGTGTGGGAGACACCTGGAATGTGGCATAGGCTGCAATTAAATGTCTGTGAAACAGCTGTGCTGCAGCAGCCCCAGTTCCCAAACTCGCCAGGGTTCCTGAGAGGGAACAGATTTTGGGTGTAAGTTGCTCAGCATTGGGTAAAATTTGTGTGTTGGCCAGATTCCTGTTGTTTCTTCTGGATCCCAGTGGGAGGGCAGCTTCATTTAATATCTTTCAGGTCTTTCCAAGGAATAATAAGTGGTGCATAAGACTTCAAGAATCACCAGTTTGCTTTTGTGAATATGGACGTGGGAAAGGGAAGAGCACTCTGAAGAAAAACCTGCAGCTTTTTGACTAAAAAAATAATAAATAAATAAAAGGAAAGGAGTGAGGAAACCAAAAAGGAAAATATTTTGATGAGGGGTTGGATGAGTCATTTTGACAACTTGCAATCGCTCCCTTTGTCAGCATTTTGCTCCCTGAATGCGCTGCCAAAAAGGGAATTCATTAGAGGAACATTGGAGTTCACTAATTTGTTTGTTGCCTCTGGAGATGAATCCGGACGAGCTCTCAGAAGGTGTTTTATGCGATAGTCTCAAAGGCCTCTGTAATTATCCTCAACCATCGAGAGCTCCTCACAGTCAGGTTGGACAATGGCAGGAACCTGCCTGTGCCAACACCATTTCATCCATGTGAGATTGGGTCAGAACATGGATTTTTACAAAATCTCTTGGTCTGTGCGGACTCTTGTCCAAGTCATTCATGGCATGTTGAAGGATTGATTTGATTAGTGCAGCCTCTTGTATCCTAAAGCCAGAGAAATCTAAGGGAATTCAGTCTGGTCATGTGGTTTTGCCTCTCCTTAACTTCCCCCTGCTCCATGTGAGAAGTCAAAGCTGGGATTTTCAAAGGATAAAAGGATAAAATTCATCAAACACTGGGCCTGGGTGCACTTTCCTCCCTCCTTCAGCCATCAAACTGGCCGTGGATTCTAATTTCCTCTTTGAGACTCCCTCTCTGGCTGATGGAAAGAGATCTGACATCTCCAGACAGTGATTCATCACCTCCTGAAATAGGCAGCGGACGCAGGTGGGAGGAATCCACCTCTGCAGCTCCTTCCGTCTGTTCTTGCTGAAGACCAGAGGCTGTCTAGACAACCAGACACTGTCCCCGGCGCCCGCTTGGGGAGGTTGAGGGAGGTGAAATGAGTCCCACCCTTTGGGCACTAAATTTCTGCAGCACCTTTGAAGTCCTAATGAGAGCCCCGACATCCCACGCTCCTGGATCCACTCGGCTCCCAGTGCAGCATCGCCCGATCCTGCGATCAGCGGCGTCAGAGCTGAGGCTCCTGACAAAGCAAAGGCTTGGTTTGATCTTTCTCCTGTTGTTTTCTTCCTCCCGCAGCGGAAATGAATGCGAGATGTATGGGAGTCCTAGATTGGGATGACATCCCACTGCGTGGCACAGCAAAAAGATTAGAAAAGGGGGAAAAAGTACCTCCATTGTTAAAGGGTTAGAGAAATGCCCCTGCAAATCCACAAAATCGCTGATCCCTTCCAGCCGAAGCTGTTCTCCAGTTGAAGAGGTTCCCTGAGCCACCCAAGGAAGGAATTGCTTGTGGAGGGTGGGAAGCATATTCAGCCAGAAGGAGAAAAGCTCTTCCTTTTGTTGTGCCAAAAGTCCAGTGCCCAAATCAAGTGTGGATTGGATTGGATTGGATTGGATTGGATTGGATTGGATTGGATTGGATTGGATTGGATTGGATTGGATTGGATTGGGTTGGATTGGATTGGATTGGCTTGGGTTGGATTGGATTGGATTGGATTGGATTGGATTGGATTGGATTGGATTGGAGCAGCTTTGGGAGGTCCTGTAGGTTTGATGTTCAGAGAGGCCAGGTTGAAGTTCCGCACTTGCCAAATTAACTTATCACATCTTGAAATGGTGATAGGGGAGTTTGGAGGTGAGGAAACAACCCTATTTCCGTGTCATTGCCCTGATTTATTCTCCTCTTGCATAAAAAGTGAGACGATGATCTATTTCCAATGGGAAACGTTTGGAGATCAAAGCCCTCCTAATGAATATTTATACCTCTTTGATTGCTCTTTTCTTGTCAAATCTTTCTTGTGGTTTCCTTCATTAAAGACTGAGCCTGATTTATTTTGTGCTTCTCATACTTGATTGGGAAATAACTTCTTATCACATGAGAGTGTGGGGGGAGAGGAAGCTCTTCCAGTTCTGAATCCCAATAATTTTGGCAAGGAAAGACCTTCCCTCTGGATTTGGCCTTTGGTAAAATGTATCTGCCCAACCTGAGGTTCATTTCTTTGTTGCGCTCTTTCATCAGTTTAATCACAAAACACCTTAGTCCTTTTTTTATTATTGATTTCATGTTGATTTATGTTACTCATTTCTGGTTTCTTTTTTAATCTGCTCAAATGTACAATGAAACATCTCCCTTTGATCTTTTTGAGAGCCTGAATCGTACTCATATGAACTCAAAAATGATGTTGAAAAACCAACGAGGCATATTCCGGGGTTTTTTCCCCATAATACCCTCTTCCAGCAGATTTTGAAGAGTTACAAAAAAAAGTGTCGTCATCACACGTCTATGGCAGACATGACATCAAAACACAAAGACTGAGGTGATTTAGTTCTGAATTTTAAAATACCCATTGAGTTCAGGGAGGAGCCAAATTTGGTGCAAATCATCTTAAAAGAGCTTAAATCTACACCAACCAAAGACTGGTTCTACATCATTGGATCCACATTGCTCCACCCCTGAAAGTCTCCAAAGCCAGGTCGGAAGGAGCTTGGAGCCACCTGGGCTAGTGGGAGTTGTCCCTCCCATGGCAGGGGATGGAACTGGATGGGCTTTAAGGTTCCTTCCATCCCAATCCATTCCATGCTTCCATGACTCTCTCCAGACAGCTCTGCCTCCTCCGCGTAATTAACACTTCTAATCATTAGATATGCCTTGTGCAACTAAGGAATGGGCATTTCTGTACTTTTGGTAAACACCTAAAAACAAATGGTAACATGTTGGTTCTCCATTAATTTTATTGGAAAAGGAGCAAAAGGTTTAAAGCCGTTGAGTCATCCCAGGAGAAGTGAGGGTGGTGTAATTTATGTGTGACCAAGGAGCGCGAGTGGAGTAATTAATCTTTGCTGACTCCAGAGGTGGAATTCTGAATTAAGATTTCCTTTATGGCTTCCCTGCCTGCACACGGATGACCAACCCCTCCCAGGACATCACTGAAGTCCTTCCTTCCTCTCCATGTGTCCTACTCCAAACACCACTCACTCTCCTAAAGCTACATCAGAGACACTTTGATGAGCTCCTGTCCAGAAACACTCCCCAGAGCACTTTAGGGAAAAGATTCTGGATTCAATATCACAGTTTGGCACAGAGATAGCAAAGGTTTAATCAGGAAAAATAAAAGAGCCTCATGGGATGAGGGAATAGAGTGATAAGAAGTTAAGTGCCCCAACACAACCAACAACCCTTTAAAGAAAGACCAGAAATCAAAAGGATTTGGGAGTTTTTAATGTTCTAAGTGTCCCTTTTTGATGTGATCCCAGTAGTGGAGCACCTCTGATGTGGTTTCCTGATGCTCCACAGTGTTCTCGCATCTCATCGGCCTCTCCCTTGTGCTGAGGTGGAGCTGAGGTTATTTTTAGCACTAAAAGTGGAGCAGGACTTCCATTTTTCTCCTTTAGCCCTTAAATCCTGCTTGCCCTGATTCTCACAGCTGAAGTTCAGATCTGGCTGTTCCTGGGACAAGGAGGTCCAGTGGAAATCTTCACCCCTGGCCCACACATCCCTCGTGGCTAAGCAGAGCTTCCCATGCTCTCGGCACCCAAGGGATCTTCCCACACCCCCCGAGGGGCTGAGTCCCCACCTCCAGTCCCAAATTCCTCTCTCCTGGGGATGCAGCCAGGAGCACCAGGGATCAGCCACACTTCTGGAGGTGAATCCTCTGTGAGAGGAACAAACATTGTGGGGTCGGAATGCAGCACTGCAGGACTTGAATCTCCTGGGCTGTCCAGACCCACATCCCACGTCAGCCCCAGAGCCGATGGGAATCACTGCTGTGGGAAAACATAATGGGAGTGGCTCGTGGGGAGGATGCAGCCTTCCTTCTCCTCTTCCTCCTCCTTCTCCTCCCCCTCCAAGCCGGAGTGAGATGGTTTAATTTTATAAGGAATATTGAAAACCTTGGTTTTACTTACACACTCCTACTCCCGAGGCACATCCTGGAGAAGAAGGAGGTCACAAGGTTATCCATGATGGAACGAGCATTTCTAGCACTTTCCACCCTCCTGGGCTCTGTGGAGGAGCCCCAAGGACCGAGCGCTGCCCACACACGACTGTGGTGGAGCCCACCTGCTCCCCTCACCTTCCAGCAGAGCCTTGTAGGTTGTAATCTCAATATCCAGGGCCAGTTTGGCATTCCACAGCTCCTGGAAATCCTGCAGCATCCATGCCAGCTCGTCCTTGGCCTTCTGGAGCTCATCCTGCAGCTCCTTGTGCCTCCCGTGGGCATCTCTGAGGGCACAACCCCCACACTGCTCAATGTCAGCAAGTGATGTTTGCAGAGACAACACCTGCCAGGGGTGACAGGAGATGTCCTGCCTTTCCCTGTCTTCTTTCTTATCATTCCCCCCTTTAAAAGAGAAACTCCTGCCTATTTTGAGGGTCCTAAATTGGAGGGTATTGAGGCTTTTTTTTTTTAGGAAAGCCAAACATTTCCAAAATCAATAATCAATTACAAAATACTCCAGGAAGTCTGGACATGTCCCTGCACTGCCAGACTGGGTCTGAGTTTTGTTTGGAGGATACCAATACTCTGCCTTAACTGGAACTAATAATTAAGGTTTCCCATTGCTTCCCGTTATAAACTATATAATGAATTGGATGGTCTGGAAATTATACCAGTTTCTATGGGAGCCGAATTACTGGTGAGTCATAACTTTACCTGTTCATTGGATGCTTTGAACCTGTGTCAGGAGCCAGAATTCCTGCTGAAGCAATTTCAGCTATTTTCTGAGAGCTGTAGCTAATCCCATGGTCTAATTTGGTGCAATTAGTTCTTTGCAATAATCAAAAGGATCCAACAGAAAATAGGTTGGGAGATAATCCTCTTCCCTGTTCAGCACTGGGAAGAGCTTCCCTAGACCAGTGGAGCCAGTGTGAGGCAACTCTCTTTGATAAAGATGAAAGGAATTGTGGGATCATGGAATGGTTTGGGTGGGAAGGGGCAGTAAAGCTCATCCAGTGCCACCCCTGCCATGGGACACCCTCCACTATCCCAGGTTGCTCCAAGCCCCAGCCCTGGCCTGGGACACTTCCAGGGGTGGGGCAGCCACAGATGCTCTGGGAAATCCATTCCAGGGCCTCATTACCCTCACAGGGAAGAATTCCTTCCTCAAATCTAATCTAAAAACCTCCAGTTTAAAACTATCACCGCTTGTCCTATTGCCACAGGTCCTGCTAAAAAATTTGTCCCCTTTTTTTTACAGATGCCACAAAGGTGTAGAAAACACAACTTGGAATGTGACATGTAGGATCCAGGGAGTAAATCTAATCCATCCCACCTATTCCTTTATGTTTTCCAGGTCACATTGCCTCCTCTGGATCACAAACCCCAGCTCTTCCCTCTCTCACTGGTGGGACTGGAGCATCTTGAAGTGCCTCCACTGTCCCATCTCAAGCTCTTGGAACTGTTGGTAAGGAAGGAGAAAGCTGGGAGTTGATGCTTGTGGTTTACGTAGGAGCCTTGAGTCTCTTTCCAGCGTGAATTAAATTCAGTTTAGAAAAAAATATCTCGGTTTAGAGACAAGTTTGGGAGAAAATGCTCTGGAATGAATGCTTCCTCTAAAGAAAAGGGTTTCAGCAATCCCTTCCGACCAATACAAAATAAATTTTAGTGGATGATTGAACTAAAACAAAATGTCAGGGGAAGGGGCAGCACAAGAGAAAATTAATAACTGTTAGATATTGAACTTCCAGAACTTGACACCCCCCTCCCCCCAGCAGAACAAACAAACCCAAAATGTCAGGGGAAGGGGAAAAAGCTGCTGACCATGTGGTGAGAAAGAACAGCATGGCAGATGGTTTTTGTCTCAGGGAGGAGAGAAGAGACACAGCAAAAAGAAAAGAAAACAGATGGGAACCTGGTGAACCACTGACGTTGGTCTCCTCCTTGCCGCAGATGAAGCTGGTGGATTTAGAGTACTTTCCTTCATTGGTTCAGCTTTTCCCAAAAAAATTTTCAGCTGATTCCGCCTGCGGTCAGGCAGAATCGCTCCGGTGGCTCCCCACAGGTCCCACTGACCGTCTCCCCAGGGATGGTCTGATTTGGGCCCAAAATGCAAGTGGAATAGTTCCAGAAGGAGCAACAGAAGTCGCCGGAGGGTGGCTACTGCAGTCCAGGGAAAGAAATTTCTTGCCGGAGCTGACAAAGGCCAAGGTAGCTAAAAGCAGCAACGTAACTCATCCTCACCGCAAGCCAAGCACACCAGAGCAAGGCTTTGGACAAAGCTCACGCCAGAGCAACCCTGGCTCCCACCCATCCTCCTGACCCAGCTGGAACTACAAGAACCATTCCTGGGCATAGAGCAGACAATAAGCAAATAGAGTGTCATCATAAAATCACCCCAAGACAAAAGGATTTGTGGATTTGGAGACTTCCAGCAGCAAATGGAATTTCCCTGTGCTGGTCAATTCATCTACAGCTCCCATTCCCAGCACATCCCACCACTCTGTGCCTGTTCCAGGGGTGTTCTCCCAGCTTTGAGACTCACTGAGTTTATTAGAATGGAAAATTGGGTCCAGAAATCACATATTAAAGACAGGACCCAAACCCCACCTCTTTTGCACTGTTATTTCTGACCATGAGAGACCTAAGGAGCCCTCACCAGACTTACCGCGGCTCTGTACAATGCTTCCAATGGGCTTTGCTTTTCCAAGCAATAACCTCACACGAGCACTCCACGCCCCTGAGGATGCCCCTCACGTCCAGGGCTCAGCTGCTGTCCATTTTCACAGTGACAGAGGTGTCACAGGGACTCGTCTCCAGCTCAGCCTTTCCCTAGAAGCTGTGGTAAGTGGCCATAAGTCACCAGCACATCCCTTCCCTGATATCTCATCTCACATCTCTGTGGAAGTAACGCCACCACGGTGAGTCTGACCTGCGCCACAGCCCAGGAGCTGAAACTGGGCTTGGTTTATTTTTCTTCAGATCTCAAAATCCTGAGATTTGGTTTGATTTGAATCCTGATCTGGGATTCCCAAAAAGAGCCTGATTAGTTAATCTGGCCCAAATCCATGTAGACAAGGAGTGGGTGGGAGGAAGAGCTGCCAGGAGGGACAGGAGCATCCCCACCTGAGCAGAAATACATTTCAGGAACTCGATCTCCTGCTTTATGGTTTCCACTTTGCTTCCAGCTCTGCCTTGGTCAGATGGACACACTCCATATCCTGAAAGAGTTTCCATATGTTTAGAAGTCAAAATGATGCCTACACAAAGATCTAATGCAACTCCATCATATTTTTGGAGTAAGAAATTTTGTATCTCCTGACCAGCAACAGCTGAGGGGCTTCCAAGAATATATCCAGTATTAAGAATTCTTGATGGAAAACCATCATCATTTGGGCATTTTCACCAGTTTAGAATGAAGTGTTCTCTCAGTGATGTGTTTTTCCACATCCCACACCTGTCCAAGGACTTCTAAGATTCTCTAGACCTGCCCCTTTCCTTGCAAGGAGTGGATCAGAGGAAACCCCTTGGATCACTGCATCCAAACCTTCCATTCATCCCAATTCCTCGCCTTCCTCAGCAACACAAAGTCACTCTTGGCACCAGCACATCTGCTCATTTCCTGCTCATATCTGGTGGGGAAAAGAGGAGACCAGGGGTCATTCCAAGACTGGCGGTCCTGTTTGAGTGGATATTTAGGGAATGGGGTGCTTTCGATCTCATCCTTTTGGATCTCGACTTCTTGGATCTCATCATTTTCAGTCTCAGCCTTTTGGGTTTCAGCTTTTTGGATCTCAGCCTTTTGGGTCTCCTATTTTTGGATCTCAGCCTTTTGGATCCCAGATTTTTGCACGTCACCCTTTTGGATCCCAGCTCCTTAAGTCTCAGCCTTTTGAATCGCAGTATCACTGTTTTTTGGAAGTCTGTTGATACGGCCCAAGCCACGAGTCCCATCAGCGCAGCTCTTGGCACTCCTGCCCCAAGGCTGGTTCCCCTCACTCACTCGCACCTGAACTCCTGCACGAGCTTCTCGGCGTGGTTCAACTCAGGCTCCACCCGGCCCAGTTCCCACCGCTGCGAGTGCAGCCTCTGCCACCAGCCACAGGCAAAGCTGCTCAAGACCTCCCTGATGTCCCTCTGAGGTGGCAGCATGTTCGGCAGCAATGCCCTGTACTGCTCCTGAAGGCACACCTGCACCCAGAGAGCAACGCCACTTGTTCAGGAATCTTAGAAGTCCTTGGACAGGTGTGGGATGTGGAAAAACACATCACTGAGAGAATAATTCATTCTAAACTGGTGCTTTCCTCATGCCCAAATGATGATGGTTTTCCATCAAGAATTCTTAATACTGGATATATTCTTGGAAGCCCCTCAGCTGTTGCTGGTCAGGAGATACAAAATTTCTTACTCCAAAAATATGATGGAGTTGCATTAGATCCTTGTGTAGGCATCATTTTGATTTCTAAATATATGGAAACTCTTTCAGGATATGGAGTGTGTCCATCTGACCAAGGCAGAGCTGGAAGCAAAGTGGAAACCATAAAGCAGGAGATCGAGTTCCTGAAATGTATTTCTGCTCAGGTGGGGATGCTCCTGTCCCTCCTGGCAGCTCTTCCTCCCACCCACTCCTTGTCTACATGGATTTGGGCCAGATTAACTAATCAGGCTCTTTTTGGGAATCCCAGATCAGGATTCAAATCAAACCAAATCTCAGGATTTTGAGATCTGAAGAAAAATAAACCAAGCCCAGTTTCAGCTCCTGGGCTGTGGCGCAGGTCAGACTCACCGTGGTGGCGTTACTTCCACAGAGATGTGAGATGAGATATCAGGGAAGGGATGTGCTGGTGACTTATGGCCACTTACCACAGCTTCTAGGGAAAGGCTGAGCTGGAGACGAGTCCCTGTGACACCTCTGTCACTGTGAAAATGGACAGCAGTGTTGGGATGACTCCTGCTGGGACCACAGGTGTGGGAGGGTACAGGGAATCAGCTCTCCTGGGTCAGCACTCCCCGGGCTCATTGAAAGGGGTGAGGGGACAAAAGGGAGTCACCGTGACCTTCCTAAGCCTCCAATCAAGTGAGAGGTGTCCCTGCCACGGAAGGGGGTTGGGATTGGGTGATCCTTGAGGTCCATCCCAACCCAAGCCACACGTGATGGGACTGTTAGGGTGTCCTGCATTGGGACAGGAGTTGGACTCAATGATCCTGGTGGGTCCCTTCCAACTTGGCATATTCTCTGATTCCATGATTCCGTGAATCCATGAATCCTGGAGCAAACTGACCTTGCTGCTCTTCCCTTCTCCAAGGAAGCCCTGGACAGCACAGCCTTTGTGGCAGCTACAGAAACACCAAACATTTAAATAAATCTGCATCAGTGGGCTGAGAATGGAACCCCCCATTCATGGATAGGAGGCCATGGAACACAGTCTGGCTGCAGAGAGGAGCCAACAGTGCCAGAGCCCTGGAGGACACTCAGGAGGAACAGCTCCCTCCCACTGTCAATAATAAAATCAGATGCAGTTCATTGAAGAGCATAAATCCGATTAAAATATTGTAATGGGCTCAACCTGCGCTCATGGCACCAGGGTCACACAGCAAAACCAGCTCAAGGTTCATGAAGTGCAGCGGAGACACCAAAGTCTGGAAAACCAAAGTCTCCTCTCAGCTCTCACCTTTGCCTCTCAAAGAGGCAAACTGGCTGTGGAGGCTCTTCAGCTGCTGCTCCCTTTCCTGCTTTCAGAGCCACTGGATTTCAGGGCTGACCTTCCCATCCAGAGCTGCAGGAGGTGCCTGTTGACCTGTGCCATGAGCCCCTCCACCTTTGCAGCCCAACCCACTGTGCCCCAGCACCCCTGACCTCCCCAAAGCCCGGAACAAACCCATTCCCACCCCTCTGTGTCTTGGAGGCTCCGGCCATGGCTCCAGGCTCCATAGCCTCTCCCCAGCAGTGCCAAGGAAGGGGAAGTGCTGCTTCGGCCATGGCTCAGCCCACAAGTACTAGAGGATGGTGAGAAGAATTTTCTCCCATGGGAAGTCCTCCCAGCTGACAGCTGCTGGCTCCTGCTGGAAGACACAACGGAGGAGAGGGCACAACCCAGAAGGGCCCCTCCTCTCCGTCACACTCCTTCTTTATACACATCTCAGGAGTGGGGCTTGGTTGATGAAAAGGAATAATTTGGGCTTTTCCCAGGGTTTGCCATGCCTGGCAGCAATTGGAAGGTTTAAATATGCAGAACAAATGAACATTTGTGAAATCCAGTGGAATTTCACTGGGTGTAAAGTGCACAGTCAGCTCAGATTCTTCTCTTGCTTTAGTTTGTCCTCCTTTCTTAAAGCATAGGAAATGGCCTGGAGAGTGTTTCCTTCTTCCAAGGACAGTTTCCTCTGCCATGGAGACATGGTGGGAGAGCTGGGGGTGTTTGCTCAGAGAGGAGAAGGCTCAAGGGAGAGCCTAAAGGGGCTCCAGGAGAGCTGGAGAGGGACTTGGGACAAGGCATGGAGGGACAGGACACAGGGAATGGCTTCCCACTGCCAGAGGGCAGGGACAGATGGGATATTGGGAAGGAATTCCTCCCTGTGAGGGTGGGGAAGCCCTGGGATGGATTTCCCAGAGAAGCTGTGGCTGCCCCTGGATCTCTGGAAGTGTTCCGGGCCAGGTTGGACAGGGCTTGGAGCACCCTGGAAGTGGAAGATGTCCCTGCCCATGGCAGAGGTGGAACTGGACAAGTTTTGAGTTCCCTTCCAACCCAATCCCATGATTCTGTGATTCTCATGAAGTCTTTGGCTTCAATTGTGTAGAACACATGGAAAACAAAACTCACATGGAGAAGACAATAAAGAGCTTTGAAAGCAGGAGGCTCTGCCCCAAGGCTGTGGATTGGACACTGCTTAATCCTTTAATTGGGAGCAGCGGTAAGTTGGCTGTGGTGGGCAGAGCACAAAGGAACCAACAACCTGTATCCTGAAAAATTCCTTATTAACCTGCCTGCTACTCCCTGTCACTCTCCTTTATATCGGAGCTTGTAATTAAAACCCTTGGGATAGCTCAAGGCAAACAAAAAGGGATTTATTGGAGTGTCTTGACAGACGGAGAAGAAAAGCCTGAGAAGTTTCACAGAGTTGCTGAGAGCCCAAGAGGTGGAGCCAAGATTCCATCTCTGTGCTTGTGGCTTCCTGCCAAAGTCTCTTTCAAAACAAAAAAATGGTGAAGGCTTCATTTCAGATCACTCAGAAGAAATAATTTTCCTCTGGTACTCCACCAGATTAATTCTGAAATTTATCAATAGGCTCAAACCCCAGTCAGTGTTTTAGTGGTCATTAAACATTAAATCACCAAGAAATGGGATAATACATCCCCTGTTCATTTCTCTCCTTGGTTTTTCATGGATTTTTAAATTTTTAATTTTTTTTTCCAGTTCCTGGGCTTGTCAAAGGAGTTTTCACCACCTTTCACAAGAAAGCTGATGAAAAACAAATCTGGTTACCAGGCACCTTGCTGGAATTCTGTCTCCAAGAACAGCTGATGCCAAAGGTTTCCCTGTACCTCATTATTTGCAAATTCTGCTCTGGAACACTTTGCCCTCGGCCCAGCAAGGGAGATAATTGATAGGATGAAGCAGCTGGAAAGACAAGCAGCTTAATTAGGGGTTCTTGACAGCGCTATCAATTACACCCACACAGGGCAGCAATTGAAGTCCCGGCTGTTGCACTTAAACACAGGCAGCGTCTGTGGCATTCCCAGCTGGAAGAGCAGGATTGGAGCCCAGGGGAGGACACTTGGCCTGGAGCTGCTCTGACTCGCCTTCGTTTTGTGCCCTCGGTTTATCCCTCCCTGGGCTCTGCTGAATCCCCATCCTGGCACTCCTGATGTACCCCCAGGGCCCTGAGCAGGGTTCTCACAGCACCTGCCTGGAGAATTTGGAGCCTTTCAAGCAAAGGAAGAGTTCACATAGAGGCTTTATTTCCTTCCTGTGGCCAGAGCCTGCAGGGTCATGGTTGTCCAGGTTGTTCTCCCAGAATAAATTTCAAAGTCATGGATGGTTTCATTGAGTTTTCTTCCCTTTTCTAAGCCAAACTTCTGAATTTGGGTTTTCACAGCCCTGGATGTCAAGAAGGGTTCATTCATCAGATCAGCCTCTCTTCTGGCTCCCAGTCCTCTTGTCCCCTGACTACCCCGAGTCCCCAAAAGGCACCTGAGGCACCTGATGCCATCCTTGGGCTGCAGCTTAGAGTGCCACAACATCAGTTCTGCCTCCCTCTCTGAGTTCCACCCATCCCACCCAATTTGCTGCAGGAGACAAAATATTTATGCCTCATTTGACAGCAGAAGGTCCCCAAATTTAAAGCACACCAGGTCTTTTCCACTTCTCCCACCCAGCTGGTAGGACTCGCTGTATCTCTGTCACAGCAGTCACCTTTCTGCAGCTCCCTCCCAGGACAGGGAGGGTTGGATGTGGCACCAGGGTAATCACAGCTCACTAAGCCTCTTCTAATCACCAGGAATTTTGGAAAGAGGCCCAGCAATGAGCCCCGCAATTTTCGTGATGCTACAATACAGCCCTGACTAATTTCATGGCTTTTTGCCAAAGTAAATCAGGAGGGAACGTCTTGTTCTGGCCACATCTGCACAGCAAAGATGTGCAAAACTCCACCAGTCGGACTGGGAGAACTGGGGCAAAGACCAGCTCCACACCAGTACAGCACAACCTTTTCCTCCCACTAGATGGTGGTGTCCAATGGCTCTTGAACATTTCCGTGCATTTGGGCCATTGGTTGGGTTCCTGGGGGTGCCAGGAGCATTCTGGTGAATCCTGGATCATCCAAAGGGGGGCTGGGAGGATGGAGATGGGTCTGGAGGGGCCACACAAGGAGCAGATGAGGTCATTTGGTTTGTCCAGCTGGAGAAGAGGAGTCTGAAGGGAGACATTGGGGACTGCAGCTTCATCCTGAGGGGCAGCTCCAGCCTCTGCTCTGGGGACGAGGGACAGGACCCAGGGAATGGCTGGAGCTGTGCCAAGGAGGTTTAGGTATTTATCAGGGAAAGGTTCTTTCCCCTGAGGGTGGTCAGGCACTGAACAGACTCCCCAGAGAATGGTTGCAGACCCAAGATGCCAGAGCTCCAGAAATGTTTGGACAGCACTCTCAGGAGGTGGGATTTTGTAATTAGTGGGATTTTTGGGGTGTCTCTGCAGGGCCAGGAGTTGAACTCAATGATCCTTGTGCGTCCCTTTCAGGATATTCCATAGTTCTGCGGTTCTGTGGGATGAGGATTAGGGTTAGGGTTAGGGTTAGGGACACTCAGGAACCTCTCAGGGTGCCACAAGCAAGAGCAGTGCCAGACAATATTTAGGACAGCGCTTGGACAACGACGTCCTCAATCCATGGAAGCTGACGTTCCCCATGGACTTGCGCTCCGAGGCTGACTCAGCCTGGGATGTTCTGTAAAACACGTGGGAACCTCTGGCGTGAAACCAACCCTGAGACAGAGTCAGCAGCAGCTCCAAGGAGAACTGACCTTCTGCCAGCTCCTCCCTCTTCCCATGTCCTCACTCCCCAGATCCCGCTCATGCTCCAGCACTCCTGGAGGCTCCTGCTCTGCCTGGGCACAGGGTGTCAGCAAACTCCCTCTCTTGGCCTTCACAGCCTGGGGGTGATGCAAAACACACCCCAAGACATCAGCTGAAGGCCCCATCTTTTGATCTTCTTCTCATGGCTTCAGCTCAGCCCCTGAACACCAAAACTCAAAATGTCTGCAGCCTCATGGAGTCAATCTCGTGACGTTTTCCACCCAAAAGATTGTGAGTGATCTTGAATTGGCATTTGAAACAGAGGCTGGACTTGGATGATCCTTGTGGGTCCCACGCTGCTCAGAATATTCCATGATTCTGTTGTTCTGTGAACTTAGGGATGAGCCAATGAGAAGCCAGCAGTGGACACAGCCGTGGAAAAATCAACATTGCCCCTTTTTTTGATGTTTTACACACATTTTTCAATGTGCTTTGGTGCTGGAAAGAAAATCATCTGCTCGATCACTCCAGATCAAATCTGAATGGTCCAAAGAACTGAATCTCAGCCTTGGTCTTAAATTTTTGTGGTCCAAAGACCTGAATACTGGTGTTGGTCTTAAATTTTTGTGATTCCAAGACTCGAAACTAGACTTTGAACTTAAATGTGTGTCCAAAACTCAGAAATTTGGTATTGTTCTTGAATTCATGTGGTCCAAAGACCTAAATCTCGGTGTTGGTCTTAAATTCATGCGGTCCAAAGACCTGAACTGGGCCAGATCCTCTCCTTGCAGAACCAGCAGGAGCTGGATCAAAAGCTGCCGGAGAAAAGGAACCGCTATAAATAAACACTAAAAAATACAGTATTTTTAGGCAAACCAAGTGCCAGATGAGATTCTCCCATCCTGCTCCAACAGGGGTAATTGGTTGTGGAAGGAGGAGCTCAAACATGCGTCTGCAGAAACTGGGGAGCCCTTGATGGCTCCGCTGACGAGCAGAACAGGTTTGGATATTCCCTTGCAAGCCTCCCCCGCGGCACCTGGCACAGTCTGAGTGCGTAAACAGCACTGAACCCCTCAGGGGCTCCTCGGCGCTGTTCTCAGCTCCCCTGAACCCCAAACGTCTGGAGTCACCCTGAGCAGAAGCTGTGTCTGATCCCCAGGGGGTGATTCGCCCCCTGCGAGGATGAGGCAGGAACAGGACGCTAGAATTGCCTCTGGAAGTGCCCAATTCTCACCAATTTCCCTTCTTTTTGTCCTTTCACGCTACAAAAGTGATCAGTAGAAAACCCTCAGGCCTGACCACAGCACTCATATTTTTATTATTAATAAAATATTTTTGCTATTAATCAGATATTTCTGTCCTAAATCCAACTTTTTTTACTAAGCAGATATTTATATTAGTAATCCAATATTCTCATTATTAATCTGATAATTTTATTGTTAATCCAATATTAATCACATAATTTAATCAAGAATCTAATATTTCTATTATTTATCAGATAATTATATTATTGATCATATAATTATATTATTGCTACAATATTTTAATGTTCAATACTTTTGTTATTATATTATATTATGTTATGCTATATTATGTTATGTTGTCATGTCATATTCTATTCTATTCTATTCTATTACATTCAATACTTTTATTATTAATGAAATGTTTTATTAATATTTTATTGATAATAAAATATTTTTGTATTTATCTGATAATTTTAATTAATTACACACTTGTATTATTAATTTTTTATTAATGATACAATAATTTTTTAAAATTTGTTTCTTCTGATTAAAGATGAGAAACACCCTAGCAGCATAATTGATTTATCAGTGAAACCAAAGCCCCATGACCCTCCTGACTGTGCAGAATTACCCCACTTTTAATCATAAAAAACGAGGTTTTGCCTGAATTAAAGCCTAATCTCTTGCACAAAACCAGGATTATAATGATGCAGAGTGGTTTTCATTTGGATCCTGCGATTTCACCTGGACCCTGAACCCTCCTGGGAGCCACGAGGCTGAACCCAGGTGAGACCCAGTTTTGACTGAAATTTGACGTCTGAATTTTGATGTGCGGAGCTCCCTCCACGCAGAGATTCCAAAGGAGGGTTTGATTCAGCCCTTGGTGGCTCCACATGGAATCATGGAATGCGTTGGGATGGGAAGGACCTTAAAGCTTATCCAGTGCCACCCCCTGCCATGGGCAGGGACACCTTCCACTATCCCAGGGTGCTCCAAGCCCCATCCAGCCTGGCTTTGGACACTGCCAGGGATGGGGGATCCTCTGGGAAATCCATTCCACGGCCTCACCACCCTCACTGGGAAGAATTTCTTCCCAATGTCCCACCTAACCCTCCCCTCTTCCATCCCCTAACCCACCCTTTATCCCACCACTTCTTTCCAAGTCCCTCTCCAGCTCTCTTGGAGCTCTCAGTGAAGGAAAATAACCTTCAAATGTCACTTCCAATCCAAAGGGCTCCATAATTCCATTGACATTCCGTGGTTGTTTTCGCGGCTCTACAGCCCTTTGCAAAAGGGTCTCCACAGCGATTTCCCAAAAATCTGGGTGTCTCCCCCTAAGCCTCCTGCCACTCCCAGGACTCTTCACAGTTGGAATTCTTTCCAAAAGAGAGGATCCTCCTTCCCTCCAGCTGGGGGAAAGGACATGAAATATTCCCGGTGGAATTGGAACACTCGGGTTATCTCAGTGGAGTGTCGCTAAACCAGGGTGACATTATTAAACTGAGCTTCTTGAACAAACTTTTGAAGTAAAATCAGCTGCTCTGTGCTTTGTTAGATCTTTTGATTGGACTTTAAGGAGGTTCTGGGAGAAATTTAAGGAATATCTTGCTTTCGGAATCTTGATTCTGAATAAGATCACAGAATCACGGAATATCCAGTTGGAAGGGACACACAACAATCATCAAGTCCAACTCATGACCCTACACAGGACAACCCCAAAATCAGATGCTGGCCAAGAAAGGTTTCCTTGGGTACAGCCCATCTCATTTTAACTTGGAACTCCAGGGGGAAAACAGGACCAAAAGCAAGACAAGACTTTATTATCCCCAGACTTTCTGCTCCTTTCTTCATCTGCAGCTGCAGGGCCGAAAAAATCCTACATGGAGGATCCACCCCCAGGTTATTGAAGGAGTGACTCCTGGAGGGAATGATGGATCCATGGTGTAGCCATGTGTCCTGGTAGACTGGCCAGAAAGGCCCTAAAGGATTTGGCCCTAAATCCCATTTTCACAGCAGACGTTCTGCATTTGTCATTCTTTTCCAGCCACCTTCTTCCACTTTTTCACTTTTTCCAGGAGTTTTTTCCTGTGGTTGGATCAGATTTCCATGAACTCATTTATATGGAAAGTTCTATCAAACATCTCATCAGAGACATCTGTGTCCTGCCCTCCCCCAGACCAAAACAAACACACCAGACGCTGTTTCAAGCTTTTAGTTGCGAAAGACAAAGGTTCCAAACAGCCTCAGATGAAAAGCCCTGAGAAAGCCCGAGGAAGGAAGAGACACCATCACAATATCGGCATCCAGCAGAGGAGTGGGATGGAGAGTCCAGGGATGGTGGTGCAGGGAGAGCTCGGGATGACGCACAGCCCATCCAGACCAGTGGTGACAGCCAGAAAGCCCCGTTGCCCCCGACAATGAGGGAATGGCTTCATCCCGTTCCACCGCCAAGATTTTGCATCCAAGTTTTACTTGTGGGCAGCATCTCCAGAGGAACCTGAGCCGCTTCCATAGGCAGACCAGTAACCGGGCCTTGGAGAAGACCACCCTCCTCCGGAGCTGCATTCCTCAGTGCCATCTCCGCAGCTGGGTGTCCCAGCTCCATACGTCCCTCCTCCGTAACAGCCGTCCCCTCCAGAGCAATCCCAACCTCCTTCCCCCCCACTGCCGGGGCTGCAGGTGCCACCAGAGCTCGATCCCCAACCTCCGGACATGGAGCTTCCTCCTCCAGAGATGGATCCTCTCCTGCCTGAGCTTCCTCCCCCATAGCCTGAGCCGCCCTCATATCCAGAGCCTCCACCGTATCCTGACCCTCCCCCACAAGCTGGGCCCCCTTCTCCCCCACCAATGCATCCACCACTGCCATAACTGGATTCTCCATGGCCAGAGATTCCTCCTCCACCTCCAGAGATGGAGCCTCTCCTGCCAGAGCTGCTCCAACCACCAGAGCTCATCCCCCCACTGCGGGGGCTGCAACTGCCAGAGCTTGATCCGTAACCACCAGAGCTGTGACCACCTCCAGAGATGGAGCCTCTCCTGCCTGAGCTTCCTCCATAGCCGGAACCCCCTTCTCCTCCACCAATGCACCCACCAGAGCTCAATCCTCCACTGCCTGAGCTTCCTCCATACCCGGAGCCCATTCCTCCTCCAGAACTGCTCCCGCCACTGCCAGAGCCTGATCCCCACCCTCCAGAGCTGTGACCACCTCCAGAGATGGAGCCTCTTCTGCTGGAGCTTCCACCTCCTCCATAGCCTGAGCCTCCTTCTCCTCCACAGATGGAACCACC
>VZRL01002987.1:0-75147 GCA_013397895.1 Origma solitaria
GCCGCGCCCGCCGCCGCCGCTCCGCACCTCCGGCGGCTCCGCGCCCGGCGGCGCTCCGGCGAGCGACACAGCCTTTGTCTCTCGGGGAGTCGGTCTGCGCTGCCCGCCGCTCCTGCACCTGAAGTCGTAAATCGGCCGCCGGTGACACTGCCCGGGCGGCCGATGGGGATGCCCCGGGACGCCAACTTCGGGCTGGGGAGGGAGCGGCGCCGGGGCAGCGGCTGCGGGAGGGCTCCCGCCCGGGCAGCGCCGGCTGGAAGCGGGAGGGTGGAATGCCCGCATCGGAAGGACTGAGCAAGTTTTCCTTCTGTGGCTTTTGCAAACTTGCTACCAGGCCCCCCCGCCCCCTACACAGTGGAAATAATGAAAGGAGAAGAAAAACAACGCGGGCAGTTCATTGTGAATTTTTAACTACATTCACTACTGCAGTTCCACAAGGCCCGTATTTATTGAGAAATAGGCCAGTGATGCCTGTTTCACAGTCACATGCGTCTTTTAGTGAAACAATTATACCTACTTTACAGAAACTTGTTGCCGTTATAAAATGATTGTACTTGGTAACCCTCACGTCTGACAGTTTTACCTTCTCTGACAGCAGAATTCTGGTGGGAGAGGTTTTGCAGCAAAAGAAAAGGCCTAACTTGCTGTTTCTTTGCTGTTTCTTCCTTCATGGGAGCTGGCTGCTGTCAGTAGCCCAGAAGGTTACCATAGCGAACAGCTCCATGAGGCAGAATATAAGGTGTACCACGCAAAACTCATGCTGGAGAAAATGACAGTCCACCTTTTAACTTCGGAAATATCAACATTGCAACCTACTTAAGGTTTGCGATGTGTGTGAACTGGTCAGAAACATCTGATTTGTCAGAGACAAAGTTGTTAATGGCAAGTAGTCTTGCTCCTTCAGGGGTGGGGGCTGTAACTTGTAGCATCTACAGCATCCAGCAGGATGGATTCCTGGTCTGGCTGTGGTCTGTGATTACTATTTCAAAATAACCAACTGTTGGGACAAAGTAAATCAATGTGAAGATAAAAATAGATCAATTAACTGAGACTAGGTTTCTTGTGTGGTAGGTGCTACTGACATGGATTTTGCAATTAAAAAAGAAACAGTAAAAAAGTATCTGCTTGTCTATCTGAAAGATCATCTCTAGGGAGAAGACTTAGTGGCCTTCCTGCCTTCAATTCAGCCGCTTCCTCTTTTGCGTTTGGTTTGTGAATTGTTGCTGTGATTGAGGGATGAGAATGAAAGCTAGCTCTTCCCAGAACCTATGTTAGGAAGATGCTTATGGACAAGACAGACAACCAAATAAAACTGATCTCAGTACCTTTTTTCATGACTCATAGTTAGGAGGTGGCACAGGAGTGTTGGGAGAATGGCTTTGCCGTTGTTTGGTGTGTCCGTGCTGGGCACTTACCCTGGGACACCTCAGGATCCTGTCACGTTAGAGCTGACACGCTCCTGCTCCGCTGGAGACAGCAGTGCAAGACAGGGAGCAGGGAGACAGTGGCAGATCTCTGTAGTTATTGATCTGTATGGGTTTTCCTTTGCTGTTTTTTTCCCCTTCTACTATTAATTTGCCGGTGTTCAGTTATCTTATCTGATTCTTAAACCTGGCAAATCTCCTAAGCAATTGCTGTGTGGAAAAGGTGGATTAAGTGTAAGCTGACATGTTAATGACTGATAGAGTTTGCATGGTGTAATCTTTATATTCTGGGAATCCTTTCACTGCCTCATGGGGAAGATGTTAATGAGTACTGCAAGAAGAACATGTGCCATAGTATGTTTTGGTAACACTTCACAGGGTTTTTTTGTCATTTCTTGGCAGACCAGTGACAACTGTAGACCACAATCTTTCTGTCGTGGCTGCCTTTTGAATCCACTGTGTTTGGAATTCACCTTAACATCATTACTGTCTTCCACTTGTGAAGTTTGGCCATGGCATGATCATCATGCAGTGATGCAGACATCAATACAATCATTTTGTGCTGGCTTGACTTAAGTAATTGTCCTACAACTGCTGCACTTGAGGCACGTGGCAACTTAATTACATGAACATGCTGACGCTGAAATGGTTCATGTTAAATCCACTACAGTGTCCTTTAAGTGCAGGGGAAAATGAAACCTGGAGGTGTTCAGCAAGGGGCATTTTGGGGAGAGAGTTTCCAGTGCCTAAAACCACAGGGCTTGTATTACATCCATTGTTCCTATAATGACATGGTGGCCTTAATGCTGCAGAATAGTCTTGGGATTTGGTTTCTTGATTAAGTGTGCCATTCTGTGTCTTGTAAATTGGTCAGTGGCTTGAAACAGTGTAGCTTGTGCAAGTTACAAATGTTTTCTAGACCTGTAACAGCTTTCTTTGTGTTGCTCATCTGACTCATCTTGCTTGATGATTAGCAGATTTTATGTGTCATCTTTATTTTGGTATTGCGGAGCATCGGTGTTGCTGCTGCTAGTGGACTTGGCTTTGTGCTCTTTTCCTTTTGGGAAGTGGCTGTCAGGTTTTATCTCATAGGTTCAAACTTGAAGTGGGTGTTATTTAAAGCTTTTAAGGTGGGGGGGGTCCCCCTCTCAGGATTACTTTCTTACTTGAAAAGTCAAGGGATAGAATAAGGGGGAAGGAGTTGATTTTTTTGTTTTGATTCAAATGCTCGTTGAAATGGTCCTGAAGGCAAACACTGTGTCAGAAAGGGTGATTTAGCAGTTCACATTGTCCAAGTTCTGGAAAAGTCAAAAATGAGAGTAGATTTTTATCTTAATCTTGTATTAGTATCTTATGATTTTTAAAGCCACGACATCAGTGAAATGATATTTTATTGTAATTATATATTTTTCTAACTTTAATTCATAATTCCTTCCACTGCCTGGTTTTCTTTATATTGATAAAACCTATGAAAAAAGCATTGAGATGCTAATTAGTGTTCATTTGATTTTAAAATAGTTTTGGTTCCCAGGGTACAGAATATAAATACATTTTTTAAAGTTAGATTTGGTGCATGTAAGACGCACATTTTGTGTTCACTCTGTATCCATGTTGATTTTTCCTCCTTTTTCCCAGACTTTGCTGACAATCTTTGTGGATTGGCGGTGGTCATGGGATAATGGTAGTAGTAACAATAATAATAATAATAATCATGGTAATAATTATCATTGTTTTGCCCCTATTTACGGGTGAGATTATGGTTTTTTAAGTGTTCTTAGCAAAGGCTAGTCTGTAGAATTAAATGATTACAGCATGAATTCCACTCTGCATTCTTAATAGGGCATCTCTTAGGGGAATTACATGTTTGAATATTTTAAATGTTCCCCTGTGAGAAAGGAGGATGTGAGCTTAGGCTGGAACAAGATATTTTGCCTATCAGTTGGGACTCTTCAGGTAACTCTCCACGTCTCTGGGAAATTAGTGAGTTTTAACTAATGCAAAGCTGCATGGTCGTTGCCGAGTGGTAGGGGAATGCTCTAATAACCTTTGAAGATGGAAAGCCGTAAGTCTTCGGGGTAGCTCTTTGTTTGTTTGCTTTGGGAGTGTTGCATTGTCACCCACAGATGCCACTGAGGAGCGTTTCACTGGGAGCTGTGCAAATAAAGACCTAGGAGACACACGGCCAGGAAAGCCCAGGTCCCAAGGTCTCATTCTTCCTCTGTCTCCCCCTCCTCTTTTTCCTTTATTTATGTCTTCTGGATTCTCTGGGATGTCTTAATTCATCTTTCAATGGAGACAGTGTTGTTTAAATTTATTTTCCCTGTGAAAATAAGCATCCTAGTACAACACTTGTTGGATCTCAGTGTTGTAGAAACCCCAGCCCCTCAGTCATGTTTTGTTGACTGGGTTTGAGGAAGAGTCATGAGAGGAGAGGCAAAAAACTGCACACAAGCAGATACTCTAAATTAATCTAAGGAGCCTTGTTTCCTAGGATAACCAGGTAAGCAGTAATGTTAAAAGCTGAAGCAAAGAGGGCTTCAATGAGGATTGCAGTAGAACAACCATCTCTTCTGTAATGCCTGTCTCTAGTACTAGCATTTCTGCTGTTTCAAGCCATCTTTTTTTTTGGAAGGCAGAGCAGCTTTAAGCGACACAAGCTTTTTGCTGCATGGATTACTTGTTGTAAATAATGCACAACTAAGAGTTTTCCCTTCACTTAAAGTTGGTGGGAGCCGTACACATTTTGTTTTGGCTTTTTCCACCCTTTGGGATTTGGCACGTGGAGAGGTTGCAGATGGTTTTACCTACAGTGCAGGTGAGTTGTAGCTACAGAGGTAGTCTTCGCAATTTGTTCAGATTATGTGGGCATTTAAAATGTGATTATTGTCCCGAGAGTCATCCTGAGCAGCAGCTTGCTGGATTTCAAGGTCATTGTTTATATTGCTGTGGCACTTTACACTGGTTTATTTGCTGTTACACTTAAGGACACTCTTGTTCACTACAGAAATGATCTCTTTCTTCAAACAGATGAGTTGGGAAGCAGATTAGTGGAATGTGATGTTATCTAAAAATGATGCAGCTATTAAACCAGCTTTGAGATTCTCTGAGAGTACTGATCAGTGAGAGAAGAGATGCATCTTGGATTATTTTTTCTCTAAGAGTAAACTGTGCAGGGCGGAGTGACCTCCTCTCCCATTTTGGCTGATTGGAGTTGAGGGTTCTCAGCATATCTCAAGAGGTGCTCTGTCTTGCAGAATTGGGTCATTGGTTGAAAGTAATGATGGTGGTGGGGAACCCTGCAAGGTTTTGCTGTTTGTCACTTAATCCTTTTCAAGGATGTAAGGGACTGTAGCAATGATCCTGAAGTAGATATCAAGTGGACTGGAGAAGATGAACTCTGTCTTGATGTATTTAGAGGCTGTAGTCATTATTTCTTCTGGCAATGGGTGACAGAAAGCCATAAATAGCACCTTCAGATTTGTCATTGTTTCCAGAAGAAACCGATCAAGTCAGGAAGTGAAGGCACTTCCCCTCTCATGCTGGGTGCACATTTATTAGTAATGGCTTTGCAAGTTCTGTGGGTGTCTCACCTCTCCGTACTGGAGTAAGTGATGCTCTGGCATTTCTTATCTTTTTCTTGATCTCTTGACCTGGGAAAATACATACAAATGTACAACTATTTTTTTCTTATTATTTGGTATATTTTTACTTTTTGTTGCCTGACTGAATGAAATCCATGTAGGATTCCTTACCTCCTCAGGAGTTGTAGTAATGTGCATGTTTGCAGCTGGAGCATGCGCTTTGCTCTCTGCATGGGAAGCTGTGTCCTTTGGTTTAAAAAAAGAAAGTTACTTGTCTTGAAATCATATTTTTTAAAAAAATAAATCTAAGGACTGTGAAACTTCATTATACTATAAAGCCTTGTTGGAAACCACGGTGGGTTTTTGAGAGTGTCTTTCTTGTCAAAGCATTTTCTTTTGAAAGGAGGCTTGCATTGCCTTCAGTGCCCAATAACTGTGAATGAAGACATGGTGCTGAAAAAGCTGTGGTGTTTCACAGCACTATGGAGAAATGTTAGTGAAGCCTGACAGGTGTATGTATTATTGATGCAGGTTCTCCCTCACATGTATATAAAATATTAGTATTTCTTTTTTCCTAATGTCTAGTTCCAAACATGCCCCCATTAATGTCTTATGCACTAAATTGTTTGAGTGGTGTTTTTAAGTAAATTATGGGGCCTGTCAGTAGATTCCTAAAGAAATGTCCAGGTTGGGGATGCCAAGCAGAAAGGCACAGGGATAACATGGGGATAAAAGCTTCCTTGCAGCTGGACCAGCAAAACTCGCAGAATGCACATCCTAAAAAAGAAATTATTGAAGGAGGCAGTGATTCCTTCCAGGATTAACTCTGCTCATTGCTCGTTAAAGTGTTACCATGAGGGTTAAACTAATGGCCCTAAGAAATAATGCGAGCACAGGATCAGTCACAAGTGTTACAGATATAGCACTAATTGGCCAATTTGAACAGAGCTAATCAACTCCTTTTAAATGAATATGACCATGGGCACAGGCAGTGGGAAATTTTCCCCTCTTCCAGGCAAGTTTTTCTCCTCTATTTGCAAAACAAAATCTAATCAATTTAGCTGTGAGGCTTTTTAGTCCAGTGGCCAAGAGCAAAAGTCTTCTTTTTCAAGTGATTGTTTTATGTCTTAAGTTATCTGTTAAACTTTTTTAATCGATTTTGGGGAGGGAGAAGTAGCTTAATTTTGAAATCTCCTTTTTCTTGTGGCCAAATCTTACATTTTGAACTTATTCCTTAGCAAATTTAAACTTGTATTTTGTCACTCCCCTTAATTAAAGCCAATGTTATTTAGGGAAGTGGTTTGTTGAAGCACATGAGTCCAGTTTGCTTTGATAATAAGCCAGTTCTATATAATTGTAGCCTCACTGCAAGTGTAGAGAGAGTGTGTCCAGCAGCTGCTTTGTCTGGTTTTGGTTTTTTTACTGGTTCATCTTATGTAAAAAAGTGGTAATGACTGCAAACTGAAGAATCATGGAAGGTTGTCTCTTTTTCTGGTCTTCGTACCAAAAAAAAAAAAGACAACAGCATAACAGCTGGAAGGGCAAGGTGACAATAAAAGCCACAAATTTTTAAACTGAAGTTAATGTTTCTTGGTTTGACCCTATGTTCTTACTTAATGAATACCAAAATATTGTTTTCTTTGTTTCTGCCTTCTCTGTATATGCTTTTAAGGTAAGAATATTCATTAGCCAAGCAAAATGAAAGTGCAGTCTTTATTTCTAATTGGAGTTGAATTTCCATCTAAACTCAACTTGACAAAAATTATCATTCTTATAAGAATAAGAAGTGCAGAAATTCTTTTTATAGTAAACCCAAATTTTTATTTCAATATACAAGTTTAATCTTTTACATTTATATTTTGTTTCCAAACAGTGCTGGCATCTTACTGGGAACTATTTTTAGGTTATTGAGAAATTGAAGTATTGCGTAGCTCAATATGCTTTTATTTAAACCTATTTATATAAATGCTTTCATTTTGTGCTGTGACGTAGATAATGACATCAAAATATGCTTCGTTAGTCTTGATCATTCTTACATGCAAATGTGAGTGTAGATAATATTACAGAAAAAATAACAGCCTTCTATCAATTACTGAAGGCATCTCTCTAGAAAAATAGCAGCACTGATGCTTCTGAAGAGGTATGGTTTTAGAAAGCTGGGTCACAGTGGTTACAGTGGTCAGGCTGGAGGAGTCTCTGAATGAAGCAGCGTTTTTTGAATTTTAAAGACTAATAATGTATGATTTCTTCATTATCTGCCCAAGAGGGAGAAATCTGCCTTACCTCAATGCATCTGACAAACAGCATAGCAAAATCCACGTCAGTGTATGAAATTAACCCTTCTGAGATTCTACCTGAGCCGTGAGATTGGAAACAAAAATACCACATCTTGGAGATGACTGAGAAGTTTCTCTGCTTTGCTAGAGGAAGAGTGGCTTCAAGTCTAGCTAAAATTGGGATGAGCATAAAAATTGCCATAATGTGTCAGATCAGTAGGACACCTAGTCCTGGGTCTCACCTCAGAAATCTCTTGAAATGAGGCTAAGAGGCAGTGAGGTAGAGCACGCTTCTCCTCGCCGGGGGTGATGCGGCCATGCAGGAGCCAGGGATTTGACCTGTTCTCTGTCAGATGGTGTGATCCTTTCTGAATCCACAACTTCCTGTGGTTATGAGTCTGCAGTTTATTATGTGCCATATGAAAAGGTGCTCAGTTTGTGTTTTCTGATTCTTGTGGTAGGAGAAGCTGTGAATAACCTTTCCGTGTACTTCTTTGTCATACTAGTTTTGATTTTGCACATCTCTTGTGCTCTTCCACACTTGCACTGTTCAACTCAAAGGAGGAAACCTGTTTTGTTGTACAGAAGGTGCTGAGGCCATAACTTGTGTGTGCAGTGTTGAACAGGACAGGGCTGTTCTTTCTGATTGTGGATGTTTCCTGTCTTCGCTGTAATACTGAATTATACATCCATCCCTGTTAGTATAGAAGTATTTCAAGCCTCTGATGCTCTTTCTTACCTTTTTTTGTGCATCTTCTAGTATTTACATGGCTGTTTGACACCAGCACTACAGGCTGTCCCAAGGGGCTGTGGATTTCTAGAATTGTAGCACAGTGTTTGTTGTTTTCTTCTCCATTCCTTGGGGCTCTTAATGAGTATGAAGTTGATGTTCCAAGAGAATTTTTTGTAACAGTTTCTAAATTCTGAGTTGCAGTAGCTAATTTAGATGTCATTGTATAGGTGAGGTTATTTCTTTTTCTATGTCTTATTGTCTTGCCTTTAGTTTCATCTGCTATTATCATTCTGCAGTTCTTAGCAAACAGCATTTATTTTTTATCTCTTGCATAGTTCTGTATTGTCTTAAAACTTTGCACTCGTTTCATGTTTGTGTGCTTCCCCTGGAAAGCAGGACACAGTATAGTCATTAGTCCTCATTGTTTTGTGAAAAGCTACTTTTTCTTTCTATTATTATTTCATGTGTTTATAATCAGCCTTTTAAGTATGAGACGATCTTCCAGAAGAAGCTCCAAAATATTTCAAGTCTTATTGGATGAGAGCACCCTCTCACCTGAGCTGATCATTAGACTTGGGTTTGGCCTTAAAGCCCAGATTGTACCATACCCTTTGTAAAACTTATTTATGACAAATTAGTAGATGAATTAACTTCATTTAATGAAGTTTTAACATTTAGTGATCTTTGACTAGATCTGCTGTGCAGCATATGGTATTGGAATTTAACACTGGTATTTTCAACGTTTAAAAAATTTTGTTTTGAAGCTCCCAGGTTGTAAAGCTTTTGGAATGCTGGTAACTCAGATGTGTATTCCCAGCCACCAAGCCTCCGTGCTGGGATGTGCGTAGATCACTGCACGCTTCAGTTTGGCCAAGGACAAAATGAACATCCCTAGTCGGGAGGAACAAGCTCGTATGGATCAGTCTCCTTGTGGAGGCTCCGTGGTGCCTTGTGTGATGTGCATGGGAAAACATGGATCTTACATTTAATCCTTACTGTATAGGAATATGCCACGATCCAAAGGATTTATATTCCACATGATTGACTTTGATATAAGGTAATGAGTGTGTTGGAGATTGTTGAATCAAGAAAAGTGATCTCATTTTGCTGTTAATGAGTGTTTTTCTAACGCCCTTTAGAAAATTCCATTCACCGTTTCTCTGTACCTCAGCAGTTTTCTGTTCATTTTGTGGCTTTTCACTTCTTCTGGGTATGCCCAGCCCTCATATCAGAGAATGAGCTTTTAATCTTTTGTGTTTTGAAGACCATTTTTGTACCCATAAAGGCTAACAAAGTACCTTACAAGAATTAAAGTTAAGATGTTGCAGAGATGTTGACCTCAGCTTTGGAAAGCTTTTAGGGAGTATTTTTCTAGGCCAGTTCTTCACTCCGTTTATGTGCTTGCTTTGCATAGAGATCTGGTAATTCATTTTTTTCCATTCCTGTTGCTCCTGGAGCAATTGTGGCAGTGCTGGGCTGTGCAATTTCCGGTTGCTGCTGAGGGCAGCACTTAAGTGGAGATGGTGTAATTTACATCCAGTGCTGCACTTGCCACTTAATGTTTTCTAGCAACTCCATTTCTATAGGGAGCAAATCAAAACAGACTTGGGCTGTCAGCAGAGATGTGTTTTCTAAACACAACCAGGTGAACGGTTTTCTTTTCCATTTAATCAAGAGTATATTTAAAATTGAATGTCACAGCGGAAGCATGTGATTATAATACATACAGGTATTTCTAGTGGGTTTAGCTCTGAAGAGCTTCCATAGGCTACACTTAGATGCAGAATATTGACACAGGGGAAGAAAATGCAGGAGGCTTTACAAAATAACTTAAGGTAGTGTTTTCAGGACAAAGGTATCGTTTGGGTTTTCTGAGGCACTGTTTTTATTATTACATCCTGCTGCAGAATTAAAATTCTGATTTAATAAGCACAACTAATGATTCAAAAGTTGACATGGAACTTGAATAGAAGAGTATTATCTCTCTTTTGTATTTATATATTAACATCAGAAACAAGGTTACATATGACAGCAGAGGGATGTATGAAAAAATACTGAACTTTGCCAGAACAGGGCTGCAAAAATAATTCGGGGGGGACGACATGTATGAATTTGAAAACACTTTTTATGACAGTATAAATGTTCCAGTGTTGTCAGGATTAAGCTTTGAAATTGTACTCCTAAAAATAGAGAAATCTTTTTCAGTTGCACTCTGTCTTTTGAGCCCTTAGGCTCAAGTCTTGTTTTTCTCTCTGTATGAACAGAGATGAAGAAAAAAATCTTAAAATGAGAACAGATTTTCTTGTAATTTTACCATTCCTGATGTTGGGGTAATAAGAGCATCATCCCTTACTGTGAGCTCTTTACTAAAACCTTGTGTTCTAACTCTTCTCAGGCCTTTAGGCCTGTTAATGTTCTTGTGATTTGAGATTTGTCATTGAAAGTAGTTGTCATTCTTTTCTTATTCTTTCTTTTTTTTTTTCCCTCCCTCTTTTTAAGCCTTCAGTACTTTTTAAAGGGAAGAATAAAAAGAGAGCTCATCAGTTAATGAGCAATAACAAAAGGCAGGGCCATATTTTTGTGGCATTGCCTAGAGAGAGAGAATTCCATGATTTAGCACAGCTTGTAATACTGTAATTCCGTTTAGGGGGAAAAGATCCAGGGGAAAGCTGTGTTTTGCCATCACAGTTTGTGTGTGCAAAGAGTGGTGGATGACTCAAAGGGAGCTTTAGCAAGTTAAAACAGCATTTCAGTGGGTTATGCAGGCACAGCTCACGAGCTGCAGTGAAAATAGGTGCCTGTTTGGCTCCCTGTCAGAGGGTTTGAAGATCATGTTTGGTTGAAGATGTTCCAAGATCATATGCGGGGACTTATGATGAATATTTGTGTTGACGCCTGAAGTCTCTTGGAATTAATCAATCCAGGAAGACCTACACTGGCATTATAGCCAGCCTAGTGTGTATGTTTTTCTCAGTTTTCTAGACTTAAAATGCCACATTTAAAGCCTTGTTACTCTGAGATGTTTTCTCAGCTTGTTTTGAGACTTCACTTACTTCACTTGAAAGGCTCGGGTACTGCTTTAACACCTAAAGTGTATGAAGTAATCCAGGCTGTAAGGTGAGAAGGAGCCATATTTCTGTGCTTTTAACCTTGTATTATTTCTGCTTGGACATAATGGTAAGAGATGTGCCGGCAGTGGAACTGAAATAGTGGCCAGGTTCTGCTCGGTCAGTAAGGATAGCTGGAGAGGGTTTTTCTTTTGACATGCAAGAAGTTGTGTCAGGCCATCAGGCAGTCAGGAGTGTGTATTGCTGACACAATGGCAGGGGATTCAAGCCAGCTTGTCTTTTGTTGGATCTCACAGGTAGAATGAAAAATATGTTATGGTACCCAGATCTGTAATTTCACACAGAATAGTGTGTCCTGTAAGTATCTACTGGTTGAACAGACTTCTTCTAAGCCCTTTGTGATGGAACTTGGGACATGGATATTTCTGGGCTACCTTCAGATAGAAAGGGAAATTTTTGTATGTTATCCTCATAAGGCACCTCCTTCAAATATGCATGTATTTCCATTAAAAACACATTTGCTAATCTGAGCTGGAGCCCTTTAAAAACAAAACGTGAATAAAAATCTTGGAAAGCAGTGGGAGACCTCAGGACTCTACAGTGAAAGGATTGAACTCTGCCATCCACAGCCTCTTATGAATAAAGTTAGCCTTCTAAAGATAAAAGAAAATTCAATTACAAAGCAAGAAGGAGGGCGAAGGGGTGTAATTAAAACACATAATCCCAAAAACAACATGAACAGTGGTTTTTCATGTTATACTTAAAGCAGTCTGCTTTGTGTGTGCAGTTGCTATTGCTTAAGGTTATTGATTTAGTTTCCTGGGGGAAACACTTTTGAGAGGATGCGAAAAGGATGACCTCTGTCGGTGTGACTGGCAGTGTGATTTCACACGAGCATTCTACTTAAGGCAGTTTGCTGGAGAGTTTTTCTTCACTGCTTGCTAATCTTTCTTTGAAAAAAAAAAGAAAGGGCTAAAATCGAGTGCTGCTCTCCTTTTTTCTCACGCTACTGGCAGTTGTCCTGTCAGCCCAAGTGCTTGAGGCAGCAGGAGGAACCAGAAGCAGCAGGGGGACAGCTTGTTCTCTCCTCTTCCATCTAATCCAGTGCTTGATTCTCGAAGTTTAGTAGTTTGGACCTGGATTTTTAGAGCATTTTCAGTCCAACTCCCACTGAAGCCATCGACACTGGTGGCTAAAACCTTTGATAGGATGTACAGCCTGAGGTCCACATTAGTCTGGGAACTCGAAAAACCTCTCTGGAGTTTTGTGCCAAGTGCTAATTCGATGTTGTAGTAAATACACATCTGCTCTGCCGCGCTGTTTCTCTGCTAATTAGCGGCTTAGTCTTATGCTAATGGCAGGAGTTGGGTTAGACCACCTATCTTCTTGGTGCTGAGGCATTCCCTGGCTGGAGTTAAGGCATTTCTTTATCGGGACTGGCGTTTATGATAGAAATACTCAGATTCTGTCTGTGTCAGGTGAGACACACACTGACCTGCTCCCACAGCTGGGTCAGAAATGAGAACCTGTAGATGTTCATGAGTAATTGAAGCTGACAGGCTGTCCATCTTCAGACCTCATTCCTTCAGGAGCTGCAGCTGCTTCGATTTCACAAACAGGGATGACGCCTGATTTGATGGAGAGGAAGAAACTGTGAGGAAGGAAAGGTGGGAGGGAGCAGGCAAAAGAAAAATGAAGATGAGTACAGAGATCAGGATTGAACATGAACTTGACAGCCAAGAGGTTTCAGAATGTCTTTTGAATGCTCTTCTCTTATGCTCTTAATACCATTCAAAACCACATCTCTTTCCCAGTACTCTAGAGTTAAGTATTACAATTCCCTTGGATTATTTAATACTTTAGACTGATAGCTTGATAAAATACTAGTAGCATTATTTCATAAATTATTTTGTGAAAGAAATTTCTCTAAGGAAATATTTTGAATTATTGTAAAGAAAGTATCCGTTTCTTATAGCAGTTGATGTGCATGTCTCATTCTCTGCTTAAATATTGTGTGCAAGCTTAAAGAAAAATTCCTTGAGTAAACTTAATGTAAGAAAAAAAGCAATGTAAGTTTTGCCATGAGGTTTCTTAGTCAAAAAACATTCTTGCCTCTATTCATCTTTTACCTGGGATACCTTCTGTCCTGTTTGACTGCTTTTGTAAAAATATCTTGTGCCATCAGTTTAGTTCCTTTGATACAACTAATAATTAGAAGATACGCAATCAGAAACTAAAAGCAGCTATTCTTTTCAGCTGGAGAGAGCAAGTGTGTAATCATTGCTCAGAGAACCTGAATTCAGGTTGCAACCAGTGCATTTGCATTTCGAGTCTATAAAAAAAGGCACAATCATTTCAGAAGAAGTCACTGGAAAACCTGTTTCTGTAAGCGACGAGCTTGGTTGTTTTCTCCTAATCTGCTGGGAGATAGAGTGGAGGAACCTAAACATGCTCGTAGTGTTTTTCATGAATTGAAACAGTGTGTGTGACTCGGGACCTTCCCTGAGGACGTGTTTCCTGGCAGCTGTGTCAGACTGAGAAGTTCTGGGCTTCAAGCTGTAACTGGCCTTTCCCAAACGTGTCTTGCATTAAAAGTTTCACAGCAGCTTTTAAATGCCTTTAAGTGGCTGTAGTCCTTTGAGGAGCCTCATCTATGATGGGTTTGATAATTAGCTGTTGGCAGTGGGATGGTGTTGCTGGGGGATGGAGCTGGGATTGCAGGGAAGGTCTTTATGGTGTCTAAAGCCACTTTAGGGATGGATTGAATTGGTGGTGGAACTGCAGTGTAAATGTTTGGGTCTTGGAGAATGTAACAGTGACTTTCATGTATTTCATGAAATATCTCAGGGAGCAGTTTGAGTATCAGTAGAAAACCACATCAAGGGAAAGGCAGAGACTTCTAAAAATAAAATATATAACAAACTTTCCCCAAGCTTTTAGCAGGTCTCATGTAATCTGAATGTTGAAAGTCTTTGTGGATTATTGTAAGAGTTGCTGTAGCGTACTGTCATGTTGTGTGAATGTATTCTAGATGTTTCTGATGCTTCTTCATACAAAGAGTAATGGGGCTCAGCAGTTTTCACCTGCTGTAGGTGCCAAAGAAGTGCAGCGAGTGACTTAGAGAAGAGATTAAATTCAGGAGAGTCGTACATGCCCACAGGTGACTCTTCCCCAACAACAGGAACTTGTCTTTTTTACCATTGCCACTTTTATAAGGGTAGGGTATTATTGGTTTATTATTTTTATAGTAAATCATCATCGCTCTATCATACCTTTCATGCATGTTTGTATCTTCCCACTTTTGATGTGGCTTGTTAACTCTGAAGTCTGATTATTATTGCCACTGCAGTGCTGGGGATACACTTCTGCCAATGCTCGCTTTCAGCAGTTGTTTTGTTTTGTTTTCTAATGCATCACAAGGCATGTACAAGGAGATGCACAAGGCATTCACATGTGCGTTTGCAGGTTGTAGATGTTCTTGTAGATGAGGACTGCCTTTGCTGACTTGGTCATAAAAGACCTTCTCGCAGGCTGAATCACTTCTACACTCCAAATAAAAAGTTATGGGAGTCCCCAAATGTGTGGGTTATTTTTCTTTCTCTGTTGTCTAAGGTTTGCTTCAGGGAAGCAAGTGGGCATTATTAAATGGAAGGTGTACCTAGCTTTAGTTCATCACCCTGAAAAACTTGAGGAAGGGTGATTTGGAAAATCTAAAAAAAAAATAGATTATAAACTTCAAAGGCATAACCTTAAGTCTTCTGCAGATAAGCTAATACAGAGTTGATGTTTATAACTTGTTATCCTGTGTCTTTCAATAACCAACCAACTATAAACCAAGAACTTAAAGCAAGATTATTGTAACTTGAACTTTATTTAAACTTTTCTGTATTGTTATTCCCTTACATTGGTCATTAAGACTTCATATGTGGCCGCTCATTAGCCTGATTTTATCACAATAATCAGTTTTACAAATCGTTTTAAGCCTAAAAAGATAGTTTTGACAGTCCTCTGTAGGAAGCTGCAGTGATAAATAATGTTAATGATAATTTTTTGTTATATATATAACTGTTAGTTGAAAAATAAATTGAGCTTAGACTAAAACTCTTCTCATTGGTGTGGATACTGTAATCATGCTAGACAGATTAACATTGGACAACCAAACCTTTGCTAATTTACCTCTTTCTCCTCTTATGACACTCTCCCTTGCAGAATGACAAAGCCTTTGCATATCTATTTAAATAAAAAGGCTGAAAGCATTTGTCCTGTCATGAAAATAACTCAAAGTTTGCAGTAACATTAGTTCAGAGTTGCAGTAGATAAGAGGTGTAATGTGCCTTTCTGGATTTTTGTGGGTTGCCTATCAGGTTTTAAGAACTGAAATGGAATATTGTGTTGGAATAGAAACAAGATTGTATCTCCCCAAATACAAGGAACCCTTAAAAAGTATACGAAGTGACATGAGGAAAGTAGAGAATTCATGTTTGCTCATTCATGCTATCAGTATGATTTTGAGCACAAGATGAAGTGTGTTACCGTCAATACTGGGGCTGGAAGAAAGAGTTTCAGTCTTGGTCAGGGGAAGGGGAGGTGCCAATGCGTGGAAGGACTAGAGCTATCAGCATGTCCCAGAAATAGCAGGCTGCCAGAGGGACAAAGCCTGGAAAGGGGTGGCCTTGGTTTAATGTGCACATTATACACAAAACGTAATGGTCCATTTTCGTTACCTGCCTGCTCTTTGTTGCTCATGGACCTCCCATAACAATCCTTTCCTCGAGAGACCGGGGGAAAAAAAACTAGTTAAGAAAAGTCCTGGTTTTGGCTGTTGCAGCTTTTCAGTCATTGCTCTGTGTATGTAACTGCAGCAAACACATTTGTCTCTCCTAGTCAGAGCAGAAAGGAGTTTTATTCCTGGCAGTTGAAGCCATTTCTGGCCAGGATGAAGGATGCAGGGAGCACATGGGCTGGTGTCACTGCCTTACCGTGTATTATTGTACAGACTCCCCATCTGTGGCTTTTGAGCTCCCAACTCGAGCTGCCCTTGAGCTGCCAGCCTGGGGCTGCCTCACGTGCAGGTAGAGGCTTCCTCTGCCTCTACCAAAACTGCTTTAGTAACAGTTGCACCTTACCTGTGCCCTTGCACCTTTCCTGTGCTCAGCCCTGCTCACGCTGCAGCTCAGCCACAGCAGCAGGGAGTGCTCCCAGCCTGCCCTGGGTGCACTGAGTGTGAGATGCTTACCCTGATCAAACTGTAGAACAGTTCCAGGTGAGCTTTAATGTCTTGCAAATCCCCTGAGCCATCCAGCTCTCTCCACATCAATGTGTCAGGTGGCCTTTTCAGCAGCCTGACCGAGACTGATTATGAGTGTGGGGAAACTTGTATGCTGTGCAAAATTTCTGTCTCCCCTATACTTGATTTCAGTTTCTCCTTAACCATGAATTTTCCTGTTCTTTTGATGATGTCTGGTTATCCTCCTAAATTTGCATCATCTAGTTCTCTGATGTTGTCATTTTATTATGTATATAAAGCTGAAAGGTATTTCACTGAGCAGGTGAAAAGCTAGATATCAGGTCTTGTTTAATCTGATCTCTAAGGCAAAGCTGTTAATAAGTATGTTTTAATCATTTAGTAAATACTTTAAGTTTATAACTCAATACTTTTGAATAACTGAGGTGGCAGTCTGAGCTTGTTGTTGGAATAAGTGCTCCCTGGAGCTCATGTAGAAAAATTGGGTAGAAATTTTGAATAAGGAAGGTGTGATATGAATAACTGTAGTGGATTTCTAGGAAGTGCTGACATGTTCCACATGTTTTAGGCTGTACTGAAATGTGGTTGTTTTGACCAACCCTGGATCTGCAATTCCTCCAAGTTTTGATTAAATTTTGATTGCCTGTGTGACATGACATCATCATGGTGTCATACTGCTGGGCTGTTCTTGCACAGTCTCATTGACTCAGTGGCAGAGGTCACCTGTATGGTTTAGCTTTGGTTGTGGGGGTCTGCTCTGTAGGTGAAGATGCTTTCAAAATTACTGTAGTCTTTATTAGCTTTCCCTTTTTAAAATTACCCTTATTGCTGTCTCTCTGCAAGAATGCCCTTTTTTACTAAAAGGTTGGCAGTCCAAAGCACAGTAGTGTTTGTGGAGCAGCACCACTTCAGGTATTATCACAGAAGTCCACATGTCCTGGCACACCTGAGCTGAATTCTCCAGTTCTGTTTGTGTTACAAGAAGCTGTTGTGAAGTACAAGTACAATACAAACCAGGGGGAGGCACCTGTCCCCTCCTGGGACACCCGATACAGTCGTTTAGCAATTTACAATAGGAGTCTGAATCTCTGGTAAATAGAAATTTGATGTGAAGACTTGGATTGTACCTGGGGCATTACCCAGCTCTGCCACCAGATGATTTCTTGTGCAGTCTGCAGTGTGAGGAGTCACTTCAAACAGCCTCAGAAAGCTGCCAGATGTTGTTTTGCTGTCTGCAGACAACACTCCCATATGAAGTCTTTAGCTTGGTGCATCAGAGAACAAAAAGCACATGCTGGTATAGTAGGAGGTTATTTTCAGCTTTATTGTTTAAAACAGGAGATCTGGAGTGTGAGCCTGGAATCCCATATTGCTAAAACAGTGAACTGGCAGTGAAGACTAAACCAAATTTCTCATTTCCTCTTAATAACTCCCCAAGAGCACTTGATTTCAGTAGTTTTTCTGTAGATACTGATAGTGGATTAATTTGGTTACACTAAATTAATAAGCCTTCATGGCATTTAACCTAACTCCTACTTTATTTATTCCCATTGCATTTATTGTCTTTAAGGACAGTGTTGCCGTAAATTGTGGAAACTAATTTTGAGTGTCCTCTGCCTGCAATCTCTTGATAGCAAAGTATTGTAGGCTGTGCTACAGTGATGACTAAGAATCACTATAATAGAATTAGTTTGGGTTTGGTTGGTTTTTTTGGTAGGCATCTATTTAGGATTAGGATGTTTCTAAAGACCCTGTCATTTATGTGCCTTTTGGGTAGTTACAAATTCTTGGTAATAGATGTTTATGATGTGACCTCTGTCTGAACTGACTATAAATGCATCAGTGATGAAAAAATTAACTTGCATGAAATGAAAAGGCTCTGGGAGCAGAGGCAGAGAGCCAGTGCGGGTTCACTCAAATCCAGAGCGTGCCCAATGTCACACAGCATTGCTGAGCTAATCCGCCTTGTCTGTGTTCAGTGACAACTAAAACCAGAACCTCTAACACTTTTAGTAATTTTGATTAAAAGAATGGGAAGAGTGTGTGGTGCCTGAGCAGCTGTGTGGCAGTGCTGGATGTCACCTCCTGACTCTGCTCTCCATTGTCTCTGGCTTGGGGATCAGTTCAGTGAACGCAGCTCACAGGTCTGCATTGATGGCGTTACAGACAGGTGGCATTGCCACCACTTGCTTGGCTTCATTTGTGTTTGTGGTGGCAATAATGAGCGTCGCTCTGGAGCAGGGAGGGCAGGAAACTTAAGAGCAGCTCTGAGTTTTATCTTCAGCTCCTGAGCAGTATTTGGCTTTAATGTCTTTAATCCCCAGCTGCTTCTTAGGGAGGCAGTGGCCTTTTGGGAAAGCTCTTCTGATCAGCCTTACCTACACACTTGCAAGCAGTGGAAGTAGCTGAAAACAATTAGCCTGAGGAAAAAGCCAGCCATAAATTCCATATTTCCTCATTTTTCTCACTGTGTTTTCCCCTATTTGGGTGGGAAGATTGCATCCCTCTGTATTTAGATGTAGCATTTTATCTCAGAACTTTCTAATTTCTGTTATTTTGTCTTCTTTGCTGGTTTAGAAGAAAGCCAAGGAAAGGTAGACAAGCTGACTGGTGCACTGGGGCTCATTGCCTTGCTTTTAGAGGAGAAGAGTGCTAGGGATGCAGCGCACTGCAGGAAAGATGGACTGTCACGTTCCCTTCTCCAGAGCTTGGCTGCAGCAGCAGGCAGCCGTCCTCTTGCTGCACTCTAGAGGCAGCAGGCTAACGTGATGTGCTGGGCAATAGAGACCTCTGAACTTAGAATTTGCAGCTCTTTAGATCTGTTCTACCTGTGTCACTCTAAGCTCAGGGCAAATTTTCTTTATTCACCAGTCCAAAACAGATTTGGCACCATAAACTAAAGGCAAATTGAAAAAGCCTCAATTAAAATTAAAGAGTGATTGCCCAAGAAGAAATATTAAATAAAACCTGCAAAATGACATTATATTATGCTGAGCAAGGAGAGAAATGACCAGGCTGAAGGGTTGATTTTCTAAGGTTGAACAGCTGGTGCTGTTTGTGCCAGGAGCCAGGTTCAGAGCGCTGGTGGCTGTGGCTGTGCCACTGCTGTTGGTTACCAAATGGTTTTTCGGCTTGGCCAGAGCAGAAGGCTAACAGATGAGGCTCAAAGGCTGATGGCATTCCCTACGCAGGGACTTAGCTCTGTGGTGTACCCTTGTGATGGATCTGGCATCAGTACCGTAACATAAACCGTGTTTTTCAGGTGAAAGCAAGTAGGTACTTCCTTTCCTGAGTGATGAGTTTCACAGATCTGGTCCTGCTGACCACACTGAGCAGGACAGATGTCTGAAGCTTTTGGTAGTTCTAGATAAAAGTATTATTTCCCATTCTGTTCAGTGAGTGCTAAGAGAAGAAAGGAAGATATCCACTGAACCGAAGTCATTAATAAGTAACAGTGAATTATCTTGACAATGGACTTTTTTTTCATCTGAAGAAAACTAGAGTACAGGTGCTGTTTTCTTGACAGTGACTGATGGATGCAGCTCAGAGTCTAAACAATAAACTGGCCTTCATATTGATTAAAATGTATTTGTGTACCTTAAAAGTTTCATGAGGTTAGCACAGATGAATTTTCACACAAGTACATGAAACATTAAAGACATGTATAAATGAAACAACTGTTTTCAGTATATTTGGGATTCAGTTTGTATTCCTGATCTATGGTAAATGAAGTTGTTTAAAAAAGCAGCTGCTGAAGTAAAGATTTTCATTTGACACAAGAAGCTGAAGCATGTTTCTCCTCTTAACAGGTTTTTTTCCCTTGGAAGCAGCATAGTTACTGTCGGATATAAGTTCACTTGAGTTTCAGAGGTACCAGACTGTGCTATAGTGTAAACACAGCTGCTCTTGAGTAAAATAGCTTCAGTCTTCTCTAAAGTATACAAGTTCAGTGTTAGTACAATAATAGATGCTTATTTTATTAACTGTTAGTCTGCCTGTAGACTTCCTTGGCAGACTAAAACAATGAAGTTCACCATGTGCCTGGCCTTCCATTGACTGATAAATGATGCACACAGAGGGTAATGCTGGAGCTTCCCTGAGAAAACCTGCACCTCCTGGTCACCCAAAGGATTGGAGAGAGGGAGTTCTTTCCCCGCATTGTAGTGTGGGAAGAATCCATGCAATGATGTGCAAACCATGTTATTTATGCTGGCTAAGTTAGTTTATATAACATGCCTGAATGTCAGGTACAGTTGTATGCACTTCAAATATCAGCATAGATAAAGTTCATGTTCAGCACTCGATGGGAAACTGGTCAGGAGCAATTAATCAAGTACTGGTGAATGCTGATAGACATTGCCCCTCCAAGTCCTTGGCAGTACTGCCTGCATCAGGGAAGCAGAGGTAACCACCATCTTTATAGAAATTCTGATTTTATTTTTTTGGTCACGGTATGAATACTTGTGTTTCCTGTGGCTCTTTTCCTGTTTGAGAGAAGGTGGGATTTTATTATCTTTCAATTTACGGAGAACAGTCTATCTATTGCATAGTTAAATGGCACGGTGATACAACTTAGCTGATAAATGAGAATCTCTACATGGCTGTGCTTATTTCAGACAATCTGGGCATAACGATTCTCTCATCAGAACCAGCTTTAGGGAGACTGATCCCATAGATGGATGTGTCTCAGTTCTGCAAGTTCTTGGATTAAAAAAGTGCACCATGGAATTTTGTCCTGAGGGTAACTAAAATATAATTTAAGTAAAACAGGTCAGCTTTGTGTGTGCAGCCATCCAATGACCAAATATGTGGAGCTTGTTAAATACCAACGTTTAACTTATATAACAAGACTGAATTCCCTCATGCTGGTTGTGAGTTGATATTTTTGAGGACTGTGGTGTGTAGATCTCCTAGAGCCGTAAGAATATTGCTCTTCTGTTCACAGCACAGAACCTCTGGAGTGAGTGGGTGACACTCTGGTGGGTGGAAAGCATTGAGAGCAAACAGCTAGAAGGGGAAAAGGGGTTTCAGGGCTTCCCAAACATAATTTGGGACTGATACCTAAAGAAATCAGTTGTTGCTGTAAGTGCAGTTAACCTGAAAGTATGATCCAGACTCTGTTTTGTGCCTCAAAACTCAAAGCTGCTGTGTAGCTCCAAAGTCAAGTTGCATTGATCAGCCAAATCCTAGGTCAGAGCTGTCTTTCCATGGCTTCTCCTGGCATGGTGCCTGGGGAGGTTTCCAAAATGTGGGTGCCACAGAACAGTGCCAGTCTGCTGTGCTGCTCCATGGCTGCAGGACAAGCTCGTGTTTGAGCCTCTGCTGCACATCCCTTCTCCGCTAAATCAGCCACTGACCTGTGTGCTGACTGATGCAAGTGCTGGTGTTGCCAGTTAATGCCTGCTTGACACCTTTGGGGAGTTCATGTAACTCCAGAAAGTTAACATTTTCTTGCTCGAGCTCCGTAGTTTCTGGTCTGTGCTTGGGTATTTCTTGTGCTCCATTGGAACGGAGCCGCTGCTCCATCATCGTGCAGAGTGAAGGCACAGCGTGTGACAGCCAGGATGATGGGACACTGACAGGCTTATAAATAACTGAGGGTAGGAAGTTTCATTCATCTCTGCTGCTAGAATTGAATACTGTACCTGATCAGGAAGATGAAAGGGGTAGTAGTTGTTTATAAATCTTAAAAATAAAGGGAGGTTTAGCCTAGACAGGGTCTCCTCTTTGGCTTTGCTGTGTGAGTTTGTTCCAGTGGAAAGTTTAGTGGGAGGTAGGGATGAGTGAGTGGGTGTGGAGCTACCTTCTTCAGAGCAGTGCAGCCTTATTTTGCCTAAGTTATGAGTGGAACTACAGCCAAATTATAAAGAAAGTTCATGAGTCTTTTAAGAACATGTAAGTGGTGAAGTCTGGAAACAGACATTTTGAGGTACATTTCCTTGTTCCATGCTGAGGCTGAGCCCTGAGGAGCTGTTATTCTCAAGAAAAGCCTGACCTTTTCTTTCAGGTTCCTCCTCTTTCTTTAACATCAAAGGTTTTCATTGCACATGTTGTGGCAAGAACTTATTTGGACATTTACTGTTAGCGCTTTGATTTTTGCTCTCTTCATTGTTGCTCACTTGTTTTTGAAGACGTGGTGCTTGTGGAAGATTTTTGTGGTGCAGACCCAGGGTCAGTTTGATTTCCACCATTTCTTCACTGAGTCCAGGTATGGAGGTGAACAAAGCAATTGCGCAAGGCCCCTGTTTGTGTCGGGGTGGTTGGAATCAGAAGACTGAGACAGACAGCTCTGCATTTTCACTTCCTTTGACTCACCAAAAATCTAAACTGTCCATGAGTGCTGGACTGAAATAAAATTTAAGAGAGGAAAAAGACGGCTGTAAAAAATTCACATTTGTTCCATTTTTCTCTCTCATGCTGAATTTTAAAATACAAACTCTCTTTCCCCCTTTCTCCCCTTCAGAAGTTGTCCTTTTCGAGCGCTGGTGCCTGAGAGCTGGAAGCAGGAATGGCACTGAGCATGTCCCCAGCCTCCTGGGTTGCCCTAAGCCAGCATAAAGCCACGATGCATGCAATGAATTTAGGCTAGAAACAGGCAGTAGGGGGTTTTTTCTTCTCAGTAACTGAGTTTTAGCACAGTAACTGACATTCTAATGAACCAACTCGTAATTAATGTCAATGAAATTTAACTCAGTTGTTATTTAAATAATGGAATAATCTTGGTAGCAGCATTTGTGGGGTTTTGTACCATCATGTAGTGAAGACAGAGTGTGGAAAGTAGAAGATAAAAAAGTAAAAATCATTGAAAGCTGGCAATTTAGGAGGCTGTGAGAAATATTTACAGTGTTTATTGTAGTAATGAATGCTGTAGAGTTCATGGATGCAGAAAATGAATAAGCTCTTTGGGACATTGTTCTTAGAGCCTTTTCTCACATCACAAAGGATGATGCGATGGGTTTGTTTGGCTGAAGGGAAGAAAAGCTTCTAGTCATGAAAGAAACTGTTTATATGGACCTGGGGTGGCTATTGTGTGAGGAAGAGTTTTTGTTAGCTCTTTGTTTTTGCAAGGAGTTTGACAGAATGGGACCTGCATAGGCAACTTTTGTCTCAATTTGACTTTATTTTTTTCATATGTTCTTTAGATCTAGGAAATAATCACTGTAACCCTGAAGTGTCAGTAAGTTGGACTTGTAGGGCAGCGATTTTAAATGTGGAGGGATTTGCTACACCACTGTGGTGTAGGTCAGTAAAATAAATTACCAGCTTCTTTTGCTGAAGCATTTGGTGTGCTTGGTCCCCAACTTCTTCATGGAAATCTCTGGACTAACTGGTTAATATTTTTAAAAGGAAATTTTGTTTCTGAAGCAAGTGGATGTTTTCTAGGTGTTTACTGTCTTTTTTGCCCTTAGTTTCTCCTATCCTTAGGGCAAAACTACAATAATTGCTTTTACTGACCCCGTTTTCCTTTTCTTTCTCTGGCTCCCCCTCTCCACAGCTGTGTGTGTACCAGGAGGAAGAGCCTAATGCCCTTTCCTTCTTGAGGCTTTTCTTATCAAATTTAAGTTTTTCAGGCATGATAGTTCTTTGAATATGTATGTTATAATGTGTCTATGGTCAGGGAATTGAGTGGTGCTAAAAGTGATCTTGTCTGAGGAATATTCTGGCATTTGCTCTTTCGAATCCAAGCAGCACTAAGGATGAAACTGCTGTTTCTAAGGCAGTAGTGAATTTCCACAATCAAAAATTTTTTAAAAGTAACCAGTACCACTAAGTGAACACATTTGGGAGATAATGTTTAAAAGCCCATGGAAAGAAAATATGTTTAGAATCTGCCTTGCTCAAGATTTCAGAGTAAGGTTTCAACAAGAAAAGCTCCTGCTACCCCTTACCTGTTACATTTGCAGCATCTGAAGTGCAAATGTATGGGTTTTACATGTTCTGGCTTCAGCACTGCATTGCTCTACAAGACTGCAAGAGCATTGTTTGGGTTTGTTTTGTGGTTTTTAACTAAAGTGCTTTCTGAGTAACCCCAGCTCCAGAGCTGCAATATGGGCAGGCTCACAGGTGTTAATTTAGCCTTCCAGTTTGTGATTACATCTTTTTGACCTGCCTGGTACAAGCTGCTTCTTTATGAGGTCCCCACCAGTTGATCCTCTTTTTCCCTTGGAGGTCCGTGCTTCGCTGTAACGACTGATTTGCTGTGATGTCTGTCTCTCTCACCTCCACAGCGCTGTTTTCCTCTCCCTCCCATTTTGATAGCTCACATTTTAGAGAGCTGCAAGTTATAACCTTGTTTTGCTTGGCGGGTGAGGAGCCTCGATGCAGTTCACTGCCACTGCAACCTTATTGTGGCTCATCAGCATCTTCACCTTTGCCTTCTTGCCGTGAGCACTTAGACTTTAAAAATAACCTGTCCTCCTATGGCAAAGCCTCCTTTACCACTCCAGGAATTCAAATGAATATCACTTGGACACATCTAAAAGTGAAAGATGCCATTTTTCTGTGGAAAAGAAGTAGCTTGCACAGATCATCTATGGCACAAAGCTATGAAATAAGTTCTGTAAAATTAAAATTCAGGTGGGGGGTTATGCAGATTGCCTTATTTGAATATTTAAATGTTCTGTAGCTTTTTGATGACTGCTTTATCATTGTTTTCCATATATATGCAATGATGCTCATTTACAGCCTTCCCCAATCAGTTATACAGCAAATACCACTGCTATAAATAAAATGTCATTTGCAGGAGACAGAGTTTTGTAAGTTAAATGAGGAAGAAATGTTAGCCGTGATCAGTTGGTCAGGATTTTCTCTACAAGATATTAAAAGGAGTGGTTGAAATGTGCATTTTCCATTCCTCTTCTCTGATACTAGCCAAGGAATACTTCAGGGTTTCGGGTAGTGTTTCAGAAAGATTGTCCAAAAGGAAAAAAAAACCAGTCTGGGGATGTTATCTCATGTTGCAGCTCAGTCAATGTAGTAATTGGCAATCAAAAAGCAGCAGTGCTGCTTGTCACAGTCCCTGGCCATGCAGTCTCGTCCTCTTCCCTGCCATGGCTGCTGTCTTAATCCTGCAGTCAGCTGTTTCTTCTCTCCAGCGGGAAGCTAATAGCTGTTGGGGTTTTTTTTTCCCTTGTTCTTTTCTTGGTCAGATCATGCTTTGGCTTGTTTGGTGCTTTTGCACTGTCTGCTAAATAATTCAGATATTTCTGTCTAGTTATCCAGTATCACCGACTTTGCTTTTAACGTTTGAGCAGTGTCAGTAAACTCATATTTGTCACCATCAGGGAAAATACACTTATTTTTGCTGTTACACTCTGAAGCCCCAGCAGTATCTGCCAGACGCTGCACTTGAGCAGCTCACACAGGCACACCTCGGGCTGCTGAGCTGCTCCTGATCCTGCTTCTGCCATGGGCTTTTCTGCCCCTGCAGGGAAATCACGTACCCTCCTCTGCAGTTTTATCGTGGCTCACATGAGAGCGATAGATCCTGCACCGGGCTGGTGGATCTTGTCGAATCAGTTCTAAAGTAACTTAGATTAGATTGGTTCACGGTGATTATACTCAAGACTTGCTCATCAGCGACACTATCTTTGGAAAATATGGAGCAGCTCAGGTCAGAATGCATCTCATGGTAACAGCACAGTAGGTGTTCAAGAGTGCACAGGAGACCAATGAAACAGGTTGGGGATCAAAGTAAAGATCTGACTGTCAAACCAGACTGCAGAGGGCTTTTTTTTGAACAGCTGGTAGAAGTTAGGATGTAGGATAACCTGCCCTCAGCACTTATTTTGTTAAGGGATCTTTAAATATGCGTTGTAGGAAGTTGAATTTTGCCTCATCTAGGATTTCTGACTGGAGGTGATATTTTTTTACTCAGTCATTGAGATGGGAAGTGATTTTAGTTAATAAAAATGGAATTAGAAGTTCCTATATTCACATTTGAACACTTGAGCAAAGGGACACAGACTTTGAGATACATTCCCCATTGGCACTCATGCATAGTAGAATCATGATTTTGTTTTTGGCTTCCCCTCAATTTTAAGGTGATAATTGACAGTCATGTTTTCACTTCCTAACAGGGAGTGCCTGTGAGTAGGAAATCACGTAGTCCTGGCAAGGAGTAGCTTTTGGATGGTATATATATACCATGCGTTGAATTGAGCAGGTCTGCTGGGCAGGAGGAGAGGAGAGCATATCCTTACAGAGCCAGTGAAACCTGCTGCTGTTTCATTTTCTGTGCTGCTGGTGTTTCTGTGCACTGCTGGTGGAGGACTGCGGGAAGAGTGGGTCAGCCACAGGTTGCGGGAGCTGCGAGGAGGAGGAGGAGGAAGGGATGTCCTCAGTGCTCCTGGTGCCCAAGGCAGAGCAGAGCTCTCTCTCTGCAGATGCTGTGCTGCTGCTGGCACCTGCTGCCTGCAGAGCTATTTGGGAGTGTTCCAGGGCTGCTCTGGTAATCAGACTTGCCTTGCACGGTAATGAAACAGCGAGATTAAGCTATGACAATAAAAACCTGAGGCACACAAGCCCTGAAGCAATGCTGGACTCTGAAATGTGGGTTTGTGAAGAAAATGGCACGGCAAGCCCAGTGTTCTGACTCTTCCAAGTTTGTAGTCGCATTTATTCAGGTTTCATCTGAAATGAACTGCTTATCAGCATTTCTGAAAGCACAGACTGAGCACTGATGGTCTTGATGATGAAGTGGCTTGGTAGAGTATGGTCAGTGTGTGGGGGGTGTGGTTGTCACCTTTCGGAGTCCTCTTTCCTGTTAATCCTTTCCGAGTGTATTACCTTCAGCACTTGAATTCATTTAGTAGCTTGAGGCTTACTTATGACTAGAAGGTAGCACAGAGTTCTTGTTTGGGAAAATGGACTTTGTGTCACTTCCCAAAGACAACTTCTGGAGCCACAGGCTTTCCCTGTTTTGTTTGCCTGTTCTGTGACCTGTGCTGGCCACGCAGGAATAAGTTAATTTCTTCATAAGGAAGATCGTGAGTTTTGAGTCTGTTTTGATCCAGCTTGATTTGTTGTGATGACTGCTTTTGCTAAAACTGTGTCCTGTTTGCTTCTGCGGTGTTTATTTGCAATCAACGGAGGGTTATTTTTTTAGTGCCACTGCTTGTTAAAATAGGTTTTCTGTCTGTTGGACAGTTTGATTTGTGGTTACATCTGTCTATACAGACCTTATGTTCAAATATCATTAGTGGGCATAAAAACAAATAAAGATCCTATGATTAAGGGGTTTTTAAATTGGAATTATTTAAGATTAAGTTACTTAGATTGAAATTATATTATACCAAAATGGCAAATTTTGAAATAAGTTATTTTCCATTTTAATTTTCACTCTAGCCTGCCAGTGACAATTTGACTAACAGATTGTTTGTTCAGGGAAGAAAGCCTGATGATCCATGTATGCAAAGAAATATAAATTAAATGCCACGTGCTTTGTTTTCCCCTAATATCAGTGCCAATATTTTTTAAATAAGAACCTAAAGTTAAATCACTGAGTCAATTTTTAGACCCAAATTAGGAGATTTGGTTATGATTTCACAGCTGATGTGCACCGAAGAGTTGAGCCCTTTTTCAATTGGAGTTGAGCTCAACTTCAGTTGAACTGGAGATGTGTTGGAGTTGTGCTTGCTCTATGCAAATGGGATCTAGAACTAGAGGTCAACATGTTGATAAATAGGTTTAGCTCCTAACCTTTAAACTTCTTTTGGTGGGGGAGAGAGTGTCCTTGTTGGGACTAAATCTTCTTGGTGTTAATTTGGGCTTTTTTGTGGATCTTAAGTGTCTGGGCTTAGTGATCCCATCTAAGCCCTCGCTGGCTGATGGGATCTGAGTTGTCCTTTGGTTGTGGTGGCATTCAAGGAAGAGTTGCCCTTTCTGTGTGTAGCTTGTAGGTGAGAAACCTGTGTAATATATTACTTTTTTATGTATCATGTACCGTTTCAATGACATGATGAAGGAAACAAGTAGGAGTGTGCTTTTACACAGGAAGGGCATTTTATGTGACGGACTTTTAAAGAAATATCTTATTTGGAAGATATCTTCCTTCCCCATCCAGTCCACTCCTCTAATTGTTGTATTGTCTGGAGTGGTGACATCCCTTAGTTGGTTGTCTGGAATAGGAGTTCAGTTTCAAAGAAGGATTTGGAGGATAGTGCAGAATTTTTTCCCCTTTACGTGACTTGAGTGCTGAGCCAAGCTGAGTGTCCTGCTCAGATTTTATTCAAAGACTTTCCTATAACATATGCACAGAATGTGAGTCTGCAGCGAGGACTTGTTTGAATAAATCGAGCCTCATGGCAGTACAATGAACAACTGTTCATTGTAACTTTGTAAGACCACATTGACCTTCATATGTTGTCTGTGAGCCTGACATCCTTCATAGATTGAAATTAGTTTCCAAATCTTGTGTTCTCAGGTTTCTCCAGTAATTCTCATGTTTTGGGCACTTACAGATTGATTTGTATCTTTGTTAATTGCCTCAAATGCATGTGCAGTGAGTGTACTTCTTGATTTAAAACATTTTTCTTTCACGCAGTGGATGGCTGAGTGTTGTATCCTCAATTATGTTCGCCCATTGGTACTTTGTCTTCTCCCATGTAGCAATGCCAGTGCTCTTCGTTAACACCGTGGAAAAGGTGGGATTTTCTTTTGTTTTGGAGCTCATCATTGTTAAAAGCTAATGCAGGTGCCTTGCCACCTGTAGCTCCCACAGGTTGCTCTCTAGGGCTCTGTGTTGCAGATCTCAAATCTTGGCATTGGCTCTGATTTGGCTCCTGAACAGCATCTGGGGGAGTTCTGGGCATTTTTAATTCAAGCCGGAAGAGTGAGACTGGTGATGACTCTGACAAAAAGTTAAGCTATTTCACTAAAAGTCTAACCCATGATCCTCTGTCATGTAGTTACTCTGGGGCAGCTGAGAAAGCAGGTGTTTGGTAGTGCTGTGTGTGGTTGGAACATTTCACTGAAAGGCTCCTCAAATGGGGTGTAAAGGGTCCCTTCCTCTGCCAGATGAGCTCCTGCCTGTCGCTTCCTCATGGGCAGCATCCCTTTCACATCACTGTGTCCTGGTATTCCACACTTACATGCACTGGGGATTCAGATCCAGAGGAAGAAGTCCGTTTCTTTCCATCTGAGTGCTCTATTTTATCTCACCATGAATCATACTACATTTTACTGGCAGAATATTTGCTTGTTCATGCTGCTTGTCTTTGTACGGAGGATAAGAAGCTGCCAGGCTATTGTCTGGGACTTGGGAGCAGCAGGAACTTCACATTTTTCCTTCATCTTCTTCTCCAACTTGTAACTTCAGGCAGTTGTATTAGTGCAATAGGATATGAATTTAAAAAATCAACAGTGAAAACAGAGCAGTCTGTTCTGTCTGGTTTCTTTATTTGGCCCATAACCCCCAATGTGCTTGTAGTCTGCATGCCGTGAAAGTAGATGAAGAGAGCAGAATAATGCTGGAGATTTTGCATTTAAAAAGGAAAACCAGACCTTAAGGACTTGACAGAACTCCCCACTATCTTAAACATTAGAGGCAAACTAATCAATATTTAACAGCTCCTATTTGCAACCACTTACAAACACAAAGGAACTTTTTGGGACACCCTATCGTGTGTTATTCCTCTGTCAAGTGAATGCTGTGTTTGTCCAGTGGCATTTAAATTAGCTGGGAATAGAGCTGTGACTTTTACATTCTCACCTGGACGTAACGTGCAGTCCCATGGAAATTGCTTTAGTGGCTGGGTAGCACAGCATGGGTTGTGAAGTCAGATCCTGCAATTTGTTGAGCTGGACCTGAGTGTTTCAAGAGCCGTTAACCAGGATTCCCAGTTCTAGGTGTGTTACCTGGATGGTCAGGCACATCCCAGGCACTGAGTGAAATCTTGGAAGCCACTGGACTTCAGACAGGGGTCAGGATTGGAGAACAGACATAAATTGACTGAACCTAAATGGAGAAGATAAATATTACATATGGTATCAGCAGAATTTTGCTAAATAGGTTATTGTTTGTTGTTTTTTCTGTGATGCACAATGCCTCTAATAAAAGAGCAAGTGAAAGCTACGAGCACTCATCCCATTTTGTGACAAAATAGATTCTACTTTTCTCTGGTAAATATTTTTATGCTAATAAAATGCAGGTTCGCAGATATTTCCACATTTTCAAGGCAGAAAGGACTGCCAGGCTGTAACCTTTCAGTGTGCTGCGAGGTTCTTGTTTATTTGACTGTGTAATGGCAGCATGTGCTGTATTTAACCTGACGTGAGGGGCTCTGACACTGATTCCCTGGTGCAGCATCGGCTGTGGGCGGTGGCCCCTGCCCTGCCCTGGTGACACAGCCACTGCTGTCCCTGGGTGCTGCAGGCAGGGAGGGACCAGGAGCACAGCTGGGATGCTGCTGTGGAGGTGCATTACTGGGGCACCTGCCTGGGTCCTGAGGGTGTCTGTGCACAAAGAACAGTGATGTTAAGTCCTGTAAATCACTCTGGGGTTTTCTGGGTCAGTGTGGACAGGGCAGTCTGTGCTGGCATTGGGTCAGCACAGGGAAGCTGTAACAAGCACAGGCTTTTTTTTGGAATAAACCCTTGGAACAGAAATCATACATTTCTTGTTTCACTGGAGTGCAGTGGTGCAGGCTGGCTTAGCATCCTCTGCAGGGCTGCTTGCTTGTGATTACCTCCGTGTGGAAGGTGTGAAGTGTGTTCAGAGCCACACAGCTCTGTTAGCCTGGCCTGCTCTTGCTGCTAACAGCCTGGATTCTCCACAGCAGATTCTTTGCCCCTTTTACATCTTAGGAGATTTTCTTTGGATGTGTAAGAGCAGAAGGGGTGTTCTTTAAATGCATTTCTCTTTGAGGGTCTCAGCATTGCTGTTGCAATGGAAGGGATGAACTTGGAGTTCTCTTCTGCTAAAACATTCATTGGGAGCAGCAGGGAGTTGGAAGGGTGGAACTTTTAGGACTGCTGGTCTGTGAGCAGAGATTTCAGTGCAGGTGTGAGAGAAATTATGGTATGTTTTAATAATGAATCTAACTCTGGTGATAGTAGTTCCTATTTGCATTTATATACATATATAATCTTCATGTTCAGTGGGTTTTGTTCTCAGAGGCCACACAGAAGCTGTTCAGATAAGAAAACTGAAGCATGCTCTTGGCAGGCAAAGAGATGAAAGGGATTGCAGGAATCCTGTGCCCTGTCTTCAGAAACACTTTGCAAGGAGCAGGGGTTGAGTGTTAAAGACGAACACAGTTTCTGCCCTTGGCTAGGACAAAGCCCAAATAAGTTGTCAAGAGACTTGGTAGAAAGATGTGAAAGGGGTTGAAACCTCAGAAATTTTGACTGCTTTTGTTGAAATAAATATTTCTTTTGGAGGAGGGTTGGGTGGTGGTTGCTATTGTGGCCCTTGGACAGGACTTAAGGCACAGCCAGTGCCACTGGAGAAGGGTTCGTCACTCAGACAGAGCTCCTGGGGCATCTTACAAAAGCACAAAATGGTACCATTTGACTAAGACAGGTTAGAGGGGCAAGAAGAGAAGGTGGAGTTCATCCTTTGTTACAGTTTGGATTATCAGCTGCAGAAATGTCGAAACATAGTTGCCCTTGTTATTTGGTTTTTTGATTTAGGAATAATATGAGAAGGTTTTGCTTTTGTTTTGGAGCATCCAGTATGCGATCAAGACAGCCTAAAGAAAATGTTGGTGGTCCTACCTGCATGGAAGGTTATTCAGTTATATGTTTGTCTTTAATAAATCCTTAGAAAAGCAGGCAAATAATCTGCTTTTTACAGACCAGCTGTTTCATACCTGTGTGTAAAAATAATGCTTCAAAGAACTGCAAGTCACCAAAGGTTTCTCTTCTGCACATTGGATGGGATAATTCCTTCAGCAGCTGTGACTAATGAAATTGGTAGTATTTTTATTACTTTGTTATAGAGACATCAAACTTTATGTTGCCTATCTGTAGTCTGCTTTCTGGGCCTTGCAGGCCTTGGAAGGATTTGGAGTGTGCTAACAGTGCTGAGCCACAGCTTCTGTGACAGGTAGTTTTCTTTCCGGCAGAAGCAACTGAAACATTTTTTTTTCTTGTCACAGGACAGCAATTAAAATGGCTTGAAAAATTGGAATTTCACTGTAAATTGGAGACTGTGAGAAGTCTTCCACTTTGTCTTTTGTTTGTGGAAGGTCAGGTACTAGGAAGGCTTATGAAGTACTTACTTTTTTATACAACTGAAAGTTAGAAAATAGCTGAAGTGTTATCCAGGCTTCCAGCTGGTAGGGACTAAATAAGAGAAGACAAAATTATAAGGAAGGTCTTAAACCCTATTTTGACTCTAAAAGGCTTTGAGAACTAGGAGCTTGCACAAAATACGGGACTGTGGAGACCCTTTCTTGGAGAAGTAGGACCTCTGCCAGGGGCTCCAGCAGGGAGAATGGCAGGGGGGTGGAGCAAGAGGGAAGGGCGTAAATTTAAGTGTGTAGAATAATATTTTGCTTCCCAAGAAAGTAGTTTTAATGTCCTGGTTGTTGAATCTCAAAACATGAGAGTCGTATTCCACGGGGCCGATGAGACAGAGGCTGGGTTTGTGCCCACCCTGCTCCTGCACGGTGTCACTGGAGTTCAGAAACCCTCAGGTGGGGCACAGGAGATGGGCAAAGCCGTGGTGGCTTTACACACCCCTGTGCTGGTGTCTCACACCTGCAGCCCTGTGGGCTTTGGTGAGTTCTCATCCCAGGGCAGGAGCAGATCAGGCAGACACTTGCTGATCTGTGAATCTTAACCAGTTCCATCACAGCTATTAAAGATTTCTTGTGCCAGATGCTCTTCTGAATATTTGTTCGCTTTTGCCTCTCCCGTTCCTGATTTCAAGGGTAAGATTTTTGTTCAGAGGAGGCAAAAATCTGCCGTTGTGCCTGATGGAGGTGGTTGTTGATCTGCTGTGGCAGGTAATCAGCTGTATCCTTCCATCGAGCTGGCAGCAATGTTTAGCCACGGTCTCTGACATTTTCCCCCAAAAGGATGGGGCTGTTTTAAGGAAATGTACTGACCCCAATGTGGGAGTTTGGGTATTTCTGTACTGCGAGTGCGTTGCTACAAAAGAGTGAATGAAACTCACACTGAATAGCTTGAAAGTTAATTTTCTCCAGCACTGTTGATTTTGGTTCTGGTTGAGAAATTTGTGCAACGTATCTTGTTTTGTGCTGAAAACACTAAGAGTGATATAAAACTTGCCAGTATACCTGGAATGGATTTCACAAAAATGTTTATAAGTCAAGTACTACACATTGTAAGCTGGACCTAAAATTAAGTTGGCTCCTACCTGAATAGTGTATTGCATTGGCTTCTTTTTGTGCTATAGAATTTTTGATTTTTTTAAAATAAAACACTTCAACTTAAGTTGTCATCCTAGGAGGTCCTTTTTGACTTTTTTTCTATCAGTGACGAGTCAGCGGAGTCTCAGGCTGGGTGGAGTATCTTTGTCTTTCGGGAGGGTGCAAATGTGTTTTCCGAAGGGCTGATGTTTTCAGCCTGCCTTATCTCCTAGGGCAAAGGACCCATGCAGCTGCATTTCTACCTCAGATCTGCTCATCCATTGATAAGGTGTGTGGGCTGCAAGTACCCAGTCGCATACAAATCTTGATTCCAACATGCTCCCCTTTTCCCCTGGAGCCACTATCTCATCTTCTTGTAGCAAAATGGCCAGCTGAGACCTATATTCATGATTAACTGTAGTGGTGTTAGATTAAGAAAAAGGTTAAAAAAAAGCTTGGAGCTGCTTTTTGTAGGCTGTGGAAATTGCTGATTCCTGCAGCAATGATGGAAGCAGAGGCACATGAACTGTAGGTTGTAGCTGCAGTTGTGCACGGCAGCATCAGGAATAAGGATTGGGAAGGTCTGTGCCTTGTGCTTTGGAGCCCCATCCAGTGCAGCAACAGGATTGAGCCCACTGTGAGTCCAGCAATAAAAAATTTGTTACGAAAAATCTTTAGAAGTGCACGTGTCATCTCCTCTCCCAAGGAATGCATAATCAGTATTGCTCCAAGTGAAAGAGCACAGGTAGATGTGTGAATTGCCATAGGGACCAGGAGGACATTCGGTCCCTCTCCTCCCACCTCCAAGAATAACAAAAGGAAGGGATCTGCACCTCCCTTGCTGCATCGGCAGTAGATATTCGGGAGCAGAGCTCTCAGGTGCTGAAGGAGCCCTGCCCTGCTCTGGCAGACCTGCACCAGGTTTGCTGCCTGCCTGTGCAGAGTGCAGCTCCGTGGTGGACACAGGGCTTTGAAATAGATTTTGCTGGATGCCTTGGCATGAAGGAATTTGCTGAAACCTGATCCTTGCTGTAGCTCCGTCCCCAGTCCTTAGGGGTGTCTCCTGTCCCCATTGTCTCATGTGCCTTTGTTTTAAAATAATATTAAACCTCAGACACCAGCTGATTTACTTTAATTCAACATCCAACTTATGTTTGATTTCTTTTCATATTCAAGTGAGCCATCTGGCTTTAATGAACTGTAACTGTTTTTAATGCTGCCTCCAGTTGCTAACGTCTGAATATTTCATGTGCTGAAAGGAGATTTGAAATGCAGAAGTGGGACTGAAGAGTCCAAAGTATTTCCAAATCAACTCTGTTCCAGCAGCACTTGTGCTCCACTTCCCTCAAGATTTATCAAAAGATAATCTTTGGGGTGCCAGACTGTAAGCAGCAGCCATGGTGGGTGCTAATTACAAGTACTCTCAATTTTGTGTACATAAAACACCAGAACTGCTTATGAAATCCCGAATGACTACCCAACTTGACTTGGGCAGAATATCAATCAACTTCAACAGGAGCTGCCAGTGTTTGGCATCTTCTGAATCAATAGCCTCTTCAGTGTTTGGGGTTTTGTTTTGTGGGTTTGTTTTGGGGTTTTTTGGTGGGGAGGGTAACATCCTAAATAGTCTCATGTTGCAAAAAAAATATGGAGTTTAGTCGCATCACATAGTTTAGTTACAGAAGCTAATTCAGAGCTGTATCCCATAAACTGAAAATAGCTTAATTGCAATTAATTCTGAGGATACTTTGCCAGGGCTACACTGTTTTAAACCAGTGGCATATCCCCAGATCTGTTGGAATACGTGCTTTGCCTGGCATTTTTCACAGCGTTACCTTTGTTTTGGGTTAGCACTGTGACAGCTGATAGACATGGAATAGGCCATTCCCAAGGTATATTTTGATGAATGATTTAAAATTATTTTGTCGGTTAGTTCTCTGTGTGCTGAGCACTGCCAGTGACATCATCTTCCAGCATTACTTTATAAAAGATAGAATAGATGGAAGCTCAGTCTGTGGAGGAGAAAGGTCTTGGCAGAGGATGGTCTGGGAAGATGTGCTTGAGTTACCTTATCCTGCACTGCTTTGTCCTGAGAGCCTGGAAAAAAGTGTGTGAGGACCCAGTGGAGAGTGAGAGTGGAACCTGTGCTTAATTTCTCAGTAACTTTCTCACAGAGGCAGAGCTGAACTGGGGGTTAACGTGTGACCTTGTAGTTCATGCTGAGCACAGCTTTCTGAGCTGGGGTGGAGCAGGTTAGAAGCATTGAGCAGAAATTGGCAGCTGGGTTCCATTCCAGACACATTCCTGTGAAGCTATAATGAATAAGAGTTATTAGTATCTTCTATGCAGTAGATTTTTGTGGCACTAAGCTGCCATTCAGTAGGAGCTCTAAATGATAACTCTTGCTACTCTCAAAAAATTTTTATTTTCACATATAATGAAAACTTTTGAAGTTGGCTGTAGTTTTGATTGTACTTGAGAACTTCCTACATGGCTGAGCGCTGCTGCTGGATATTTTATTCTATTCAAGTTTGTTGATTTATTTGTGTGTGAATGAAGCTACCAGTGTTGTGTACCTCTGGAGATTATCAGGTAGTCTGCATAGACACTCTAGCTGTACAAAACTCAAAATCAGACTTTTCAAATGTATAGGACTTCCTTTTTATAAACCATTGTTTTGCAAAATGTGTTTATCTGAGAAGCGCAACCTGTGTTTTTTGGAACCTGATTTTTAGTCCTCTGCATTATTTCAGGTATCTCACTTTAAAAAAAAAAAGGTGCTTCACAGACATTCAACAGGAATGCAAAGGGTATTTGAAATTACCTTTTTCTTACAAAAACTCTTAAGCCAATAATCTTGGTTTTGTGGCTTCCCATCTCATTAATTTATATAAAGATGTCAGTCAAAGTGTGTTATTAGTAACGAAACATGTTACCTACAGTTTTATTGACTATACAACTTTGCTTTTGTGGAGAATGTTTTAAGGAAAGAAAACTCATGGTTCATTGCCATGGAATTGGTGGGTTCACTTTAGACCTGTCCTGGCTCAGTTTCTACCATTCATAATGAAATCATGATTTACTTGCTCATAGGAGTAGATTTGAAAATTGGATATTAGGAAGAAACGTTTCCCTGTGAGGGTGGTGAGGCCCTGGCACAGGTGCCCAGAGGAGCTGTGGCTGCGACATCTATTCAAGGCCAGGCTGGATGGGGCTTGGACCAACCTGGGATGGTGGATGGTGTCCCTGCCCACAGCAGGGGCTTGGAAGGAGATGGTGTTTGAGTTTCTTTCCAACCCAAACCATTCTAGAATTCTATCTTAAAAGTAGCTAAAAATCCCAGAAATATTTTCTTACCAGTTTTTCTTTTCAGGTGTTTTCCAGGATCCCTTCTTGAATGTCCTGGCTGCTGTCGAAGGCGGGAGGCAACTCATGACCACCAAACAGTGACAGCCTTGGATTCCCCTGCTTTTGGCTGCTTGGAACAACCCCTGGGCTCCTGTGGAGATGAATGGAGAACAGCAGTATGATGCAGGTAACAGTCCAGCCCAGCTCCCTGGCCAGCTATTCCAAAAAATACAGGCACAGTGAATGTCCTGTAGTGCATGTGCCTGGTGCTGACACAGGGAGAAACTCCCATTTCAGTGATAGTGGGTTAGATTCTGGCTGTGGGCCTGTCATGGCTGTGTTTGTTACTGCTCTGTATCAAAGCTGGGTGTATCATTGGCTTTAGGGAGGACAGAATCTTGACCCACCTTGGTCGTGTTTTCAAGGAACTATGACTTTCTTTTTCATGGTACCACTATGAGGTGGGTTTATAAAAAGCTTGGTGGTGTTAAACACTTACTATTTTTAGGCATTTGTCTGTCAGAGTGATTTCTATTATCAAGTTCTGTCCTTGTGTTCATCTTGTTCTTAATATTTTGGCAAGCTTGTGCTGCTGGTTTAAAAAGTCAGATAACTGAAACTGTTTGCTGCCATTGTAATCTCTCCTGTTTTTGTGAAGTGCCTTGGTGTGCCGTCTTTGATAGGCTTGTGATATCAATTCCTAACCTGCTGCAGAGTGGTATATTATGATAAATCAGCTCAGGTTTTGGATCACCTTGGAACATTGGGGCTGGGAAGAGTGTTGGTCTGGGATGGCTGGGAATACTAGCAGCTTTCTGAAACAGGTCTGGAATTGTACCCTTGTGTGGGGGTAGAGACCATCCATTTTCTCTGTCTGGCCTGCCATGACTTGTCCCTTTTCTTTGAGGAGGTTCCTACCTATTACAGTTCATATAAAGCAAATTTTAATTTGTAGTTGCCAGTGTAAACAATTGGATCAGGATTTTATCTGAGTATTACTTTCCTTTGGTACTTGTCCAACAAGCTGCTCTTCTCATAGGCCGGTTCAATATTGATAGTTTTTGTACCTTTACTTTATGGAGATCTAATTGTTGTCAGTGTTACTGAACATTAAACATAATTTTAATCTACAGTGCTTTTAAGAGAATGCTGTCGTGTGCTTTATGATGCTGAAATATGCTTTTTGATTATTAATTAGAGCAAATCAGTTGAATTGTTGTCAATGTTATATCCTCAAATAATCAAGAAAAGGCATCATGGACATGGATTTTAGAATATCTCCTGGCATATGAAAATACTTTTTCCTTGGCTATTGGAAGCTCTTGACTTCTGTCACTGAGTGTAAGGAAGGGAGAGGAACAGCAAGGAGTTGTTTACGTGGTCAGCAGTGGTGTGTCCACAGCCTGTGATAGCACATCTCTTAGTCCTAAACCCTTTATTGACATTTTTCCATCTTCCTCAGAGAGCACCAGGTCACAGAGCCCTCTCTCACTATGTGCTTTTGAATAGCTAAGGAACAGTTTGATACTGGCTTGAAATTACTCAGCAGCTATTTCCCTGAGCATCCTTTTGTGCCAGGTGTGAGTACAGGAGGCTGTGAAAAGCAGACAATAACAGATGAGAGCTTTACTTGCATTCAGAGATAGTTCCCAGCAAATGCTGCCTGTGTAAGCATAAGCACATTGGTTTTGTTGTGCTCTCTAATACTGTTTTCTGAAGTGCTTTTGAGTTACACCAGTCTAACCCACTGCTGGAGCATTCCCTTTGTATTCTTTGACTGGTGTCATTTTTTTCCACTTAATAATTTGCAGCAGTTTTTGGTGTTTCCTCCCTGTTTTTCTGGTTTTTTTATCCAGGCTCTCTGCCTCCAAGAGCCCGGACAATGGTCAGGGTTGTTGGTTGTGATGCTCTCCTGCACTGCAAGGGGAAAAGACAACTTTCATTCTTGTCACAGTCTTTCTCAACTCCTGAAATTCCAACCTGTCTTTATTTATTCATGGCCTCGCAGCTGGTGTAGATGAAAAAGATTAACTGTTATTAAAATCAGATTGAACTATATCTACATTTCAGGGTGAGAAACCTTTGGGTTAGCCTTACTGAAGTCTGCAAGACCTTCAGTTGTGATGTACTTAAATGTCCAATGTGACAGTCTTCGACTAAATCACATTAAAGATGCATGAAAGTTTTTTGCAGTGAGAATTAGCTCAAATCCAAAGATCGGAACAGCCTAGTGCAGACTGTTTCCATTTCAGTTATTTTTAAGGCCTAACTTCCTTAATATTTCACTACATTCTCAAGTCCAAACGGTACAATTCCATATTCTTCCTCTACTTGTATGTATCAGAGAGCAGCAGGATGTAATTTGTGATAAATTGTAGAGAGAATGAGTGTTCCCAATAATGCCAGTAGAAATAGTGACAAATGGGAAGTGGTACACCTGCAAGGAAACTGCTGATGTTCTTACAGAGCATTTTCTCACCTCCAGAAGTCATGAACATTCTCTACAGAACTCTGTACGACACTTCTCAGATTTTATTTATGAAAATGTTAGCTCGATTTGAAAGTTCTACTGGCACAAACTGGTTGCATGGCAAGGCCAGAGGGATGGGAATTGCATCAGGTTTCTTCCCCTTCCTTTGCCAAAGTTGTGCTTTGCCTCTGAGCTAATGTGCTGCTCAGTCATCCTGTCTAATACAGAGAGCTATGTCTCCATGCAGTAGAAAGCTGAATTCATTTAGGACTTGTAGCAATTAAGGATATGGGGAAAAAGAAGGAGCATAAATATGTACACCCATGCAGCATTAGATGAACATCAAATGCATTAAATATGGTTTTGCTTGTTGTCATCTGTCACACTGCTTTGCAAGTTTCCTCACAGTACCAAGAATCTGTGCTGTAAATGTCTGAGGTTTTATTGAGTAGTCTGAACTCAGACTGATCAGGGTGTTTAATGCAGACTTAGGGCCCCTCAGGAATGTGGCTTCATTAAACTGGTCCTCTGTCTCCAGGGATCTGCTAACCTGTGAGGATGGAGCTGTGCAGCAGGGTCTTGCAAAAAATACCACCAGAATAGTTCAAAGGCTTGATTTAAGCAGGGCCTGCTCTGCTGCCACTGTCCTGCCAATAAAACCAGAAGAGTGATTGGATTCTGACTCTGAAAGCCTTACCAGAGAGATGGTCCTTTGCTGCACTCTTGGAGTGTCTCTGCGTTCAGATGTTGAAAAAGAGAGACTTATTTCAGAGGTTTTCCATGATTTCTGTAGTCCTACCACATGCCACGATTAAAAAGCTAATTTACTCCTCTGACTGTGAATCCTCATACAGCATCTTTGCTTGGAGCTTTATTCAATGAGCTTTTCCTGTTCCACATTGCTCCAGTAGGAGCTGTGCTAAATAACCAGGAGTGCTGTGGAAGGTTTGTGAGAAGCAGCAGAGGTTGGTTCAAACCATAGCTAAGCACAGCCCTCAGCTGGGTCAGTCTCGAAAAGGGAAGAAAATTTCCCAGCTCTGTGCTCAATGGTTGAAGTCAGAGGGTGATCACCTCATCTTAATCTTAAAACCTTTGTGAAGTGTAAACACAAGCTGAGTTTGACTTCTGTGAATGAATGAACAGAAAAAGTTACGGGTGCTTTTTGAAAAAGTTTTTTAAAATCCCTCTGACTGAAGGAAACTCCCTGAAATAAAGCAGGAAGAGTCTTAAATTTGCAATGAGTGTTGGACTGGGATTTTTAAGTTTTGTTTTGTTTTGTTGGGGGTTTCTATTTGTTTTTCCTGTGAAAAATGGGTTTCAAGTGAGCTTTTGGCAGTGCTGGTGAGCTTTGGGTGCAGCACAGAGCAGTCTGAGCCCTTCTCAGCACAGCCCTGCAAGGCAAGAGCTCTTGGGTAGCGAACAGATCAGTGCAGAGGGCGATGGATGGGCAGATGACAAAGGAGCTGCGGTCCCTGGTGCAGCTGGGAATGGTTTCAGCCCTGGCTAAAGGCGAGGGCTCGCTGGAGCGCCAGGCGAACTCGCTTTCCTGGGAGCTCCTTGTAGCAATTAAGTGGCAACATAAGTTACTAATTGACCCTTTCAGTGTGTGAAGTGACCTGTGCCTCATTTAAGGAGCTTAACTGCCCCTCCGGCAGTTATCTGATGATAAGGGGGATGGAGGGCTCGGTGCTGCAGGGCTGGGGAGAGCCCTGGCTCCCTGCGCTGTTGCGGGGCTTTCCGAGGGCCTGGAGAGCACCGAGCAGCCCTGGCTTGCCTTCCCTTCAAACCGAGCACGTCAGGCAGTGCAGGACCTGCTTTGGGGGTGCAGGGGAGTGGGGGTGCTGCTGCAGGGGGATTTTGGGTGGGAAGGGGTGAGATGGTTTCCTCTGGGCAGGAGGGAAATTAGACAGAATTCACTCCTGATTCTGACTACAGATGTTGTGACCAAGCTGATGTTTGTTCTCTTTGATTCTGAAGCTGTGCACTGAAGCGTTTTTATAGTCGTATAAAAATAAAATTCTGTTTGAATGAGTTGAGAAATCTTAATCTGTTTTAACAACATTTTGCAGTGAAATTATGGTTTTCTTAGAATGGCTTGCAGCCAAAGCTTTGATCAGCTCCACCCTAATTTGCAAACAGCTGTGGTCTGTGTCTTAACCTTTTATTCCCTAAAAAATTTCTTAAAAATAAAGCTCCTTATTTATTTCCCCAGGTCATTTCTTCAGTAAGTTAAAAATTATGCCTTAAAAGTGATGGTGATATTCAAGCTCTGAATCTTTTGAGCTCTGAGGCTTATGAAAGGCCAAAATAACCAGCTGTGGTTGGTTAAAAACAGATAAAGTTGGGTTCTGGAGAGATAAGAGCCTCTTTTAAAATAGATAATGTCATCAGCAAACAACAGCTAACTGAATATACATTTTTAAGTTTTGGGAAGTGATAACTCCTAGAGTTACAACGAAAAGTCAAAGATGAGCTTAACCATCAGTCTGAGGATAAAATGAACTTACTAAACTCAAGACTTGTAGGTTTTTTAGTCTATTTAATGTATCTCAGACTTTTGGACAAATATTTGCTCCTTTCTATTCAAGGACTGGGAACTGTCCCAGAGCTTACTCAGCAGCTTGTCAGCATGTCCAGGGATGTGATAAGAGCATGTGGTAGTACTTCATTCTTTCTTTTTTTTGTTTTTTAATATGCAGTGTTTCCTACTCAAGCTAATGCCCCTAGAAAGATCAGGCACTGCCTGTCCTAGGAAAGGCATGGGTGTATGAAATGCTGGTGTCCTGTAACCTTTGCTGAGTTCTCCTTGGGTGTGTGATACACAGAGATTTCTCTGTTTCCAAATCTAAACAAGGTCTCAGGTTTCCCAGTCCTGAGAAGGGGAAAGCTCCCTTGTTCATTCATAAAGACAACTGTGGTGCCGATGGCGGAATCAAGCCTCAGAATGAAAATGAAAGCTCTGCTCTTGTGTCCTGTCACTGCCAGCCTGTCCTGCTGCTGAACCTGAGCCTCATGTGCTGAGGTTAAAAATGCTGCTTACATGAGGTGGAACCCTCCCTGGTCATCCCACGGTGTGCCTGCAGGAAAAACGTCATGTGGCTGCCTGCTGAGCTGAATAGGGGACCTCAAATCTGACCTGTGCTGGTTTGGTGTCTGTGCAGCAAAGTGGGTACATGTCGGAGACAACGGAAATAGGAAAGGAGCAAGGAAGGAGGCCAAACAAGAGCTGAAGGGGAGACCAGGGCTGGGGGACAGGCTTGACAATAGTAATAATAATGATAGAAAATTTGATTAATTTGTAGTGTGGGTTATCACAGGTGCCTGCTTCCCTAACAGCCGGAGTGAGTTTTGAGCTGTGATTTGAGTGGTTTTAGCACATTTTTGCTTTAAATGCATCCCAAAATGAGATTTTCTTGATCTAAAGAAGTTGTCACACCTTATGAGCTGGGCTTTTTAAGGGACTGAATTGAGTGGTCTTGATTTACCCTGAATCCCTCTCTTTGCTTTTGGTGTTTTAGAGCAGCCAAATACATACTATCTAACTTTTAAAAGAGCACAGTCATATTTCAAAGGGTTTTTTAAAACTTTCTTTTCAAATCTCTTACTAGTGGCATTGCTCTTTCCTGGGTGGTTTTTAATTTAATACACCAACAGTCCAGTGTGCCAAGATTTCTGAGTCTCTCATATTTGTTGATACAAATTACAGAGCTCTTCTGCCTATGTTCTCTTCTCACGAGTTGTAAGCAAATTTGTGCTAAACCAAAATCCTCAGGATTTCACTGTTTTTCAGACCAACTCCAACTTAAAAGTGCTGTTCACGTGCGAAGAAAGGCCAAATAACATTGTCCATTTCATGAAATGTGTTCGTTGCATAATTACATAACTCAGTTATTTGGAACTGGAGTGGGTTTTGCTGTGGTTTGTAGTTGCCTGAAGCTTAAGCCAACAGGTTGCTAGAAGTGTTTGGCTTCTCTTCCAGATGCTGGTTCCAGTGTGGAAGAAATGGAATTCAATTGGGATGAGTATCTAGAAGACACAGGAGCAACTGCAGCCCCCCATGGATCTTTTAAACATGTGAGTACAGGAGCATGTGTTTGCTTACCGTCTCCTGTGTTGTTTTTTTGATACATTAAATGTTTAGGGTTTCTTTGAATGAGTTGCTGCTCTCAAATTTGGAAGACTAACTAAAATCGTGCTTTTTATAGAGAAATGCAGAATTTAACCTTTTTATTATTGTTTCTTGCCTTCCTCTCTGTACGTAGCACAGGGCATCCCCCCCCACAAGTGCTGAAAGCTAAGGAGTTAAGGTTTTTTCTGCACTAGAAGATTAGCTTGATTTTTTCTCAGGAAGCTCAAAATATCCAGTTTCTCTCTTCTTTTGGTGCTTGCTGCTGGACAACTGCTATGGAGGAGTTGCTTCAGAAAGCTGGTGGCAGAATAGTTCTTGAACAGCAGCATTGAAATGTGCTCTCAAAGAAGGCTTTAATGGCAGATCTCGAGGAGGCAAGGAGAAAATAACAGCTCTGCCACGCACCTGACTGTAGTAGTTAGAAAACTGATTAGGATAATTGTTGATCACAGGCTTAATGGATAGGATGAAGTGTTGGTAAACCCTTGTACTTTGCCCTTGGACATCTTAAATGTTTGTTGGTAAAATCCTGGAGAGCACTGTCCCATTGGGGGAGATCTGAATGTGAAATCTGCCATCTTGTACAGAGTCCTCAGTGAAGGTGAGCTGTACAGAGCTGGTGTCCAAACCTGTTGGTTCTCTTCCAGCAATTAAAACACCTTCCAGACTGCCAGACTGGTGACTGTGTGTGACACATTGCTTGGAAGATACCCTGTGGTGCTCAGGCATTTGGGTCCAATACCATGACTTTCAGTATGGGAAACTTAAATCAGCAGGAAAACAGACTGAGGTCTGTTTGTGAAGGATCACAAAGCATTTTCAGTCCAAGGGTAACCTGGGGAAATGCAAAATATTAAATAATCTGTTCAAATACATCAATTGTGTTAGTAGTACAGTGCGCAGAAAATACAGACTTCACAGAGGCTCTTAGTACACTGTGATGTAACTGTAAGCTTTTTGTTCGAAGTAAAAATTCAGCTTTCTCATTTCTGAAGGGGGCTGTGCTTGCTTTGTTTTTCCTGAGTGAACTGAGGCTGTAGCAAGAGCCAGCTTACTTAGTAGTGGTGTCCGTGCAGCCCACATTGAGGGCACAGCATGGAACCACAGCAATGGCATTTTGCAGTAATACAAGGAATGGTCTGTCTCTTCTGGTGTGGTTTACCTCACTGGATCGCTCTTAAAGAAGCCTGCTATCATAGCTTGGACATTATACAACTAATTATGATGCCAGCTTTACAGCAGTGGCCAACTGAATTAATATTGTAGTTGCATTTTGCTAATTAGCAGGAGACACACTGAAAGACTCACTACCCCTGTGCCAGCTCAGCTGTGTCAAGTCAGAGGTCTGGTGGCTGTAGTTGGTAAAAATACAATTAGATTTAAATAAACCTCCACATTTTGTGTTGTTACTGATCCCTACCTGTGAGGAGCACGGCGCAGTTTTGCTGGTGAGGTGACACTGTGGTGGAGAGTGGTTTAGTGGAGATGTGTGGGCAAAGCCCAACCCTTTGCCCAGCCCCGTCCCACTGCCCTGGGGGCTCTCATGGGCAGGGCAGTGGAGGAGCTGCCCTTGGGGGGCTTGCTGGGGGCTCGGGGGGCCAGGACTTCTGTGAGGGGTTCATCAGTGAGTGTGGAAATAGAGGCACATTGAGAATGGAACTATTGGGCATTTTCCAGCAGAGTTCCTCAGAATTTATCTGGAGACTGCTCTGTATTAAGCTTGGCATAAAATTTGGAGAAGTTATTGCTGACACTGAATTGACAAGCAGAGGGAGAAGTGTATTTATATCAGAGTCTTGCAGTTACAGAAACACAGGAGTGCAAGGTCACATGCTCGGGGTTTCTGCAGTCCATTAGAAGGTAATTTGTTGGAAAAGGTGGAGTAGAGAGCCTCACTGCCTCCCAGTGGAGAGTGACAGCCTGTCTTTGTGACAGCACTAAGGTTAGTGTGATTCCAGGATACAGTGGAGAGCACTGATGGGGCTGTGCTGCTGATCGTGGTTCCTCCAGCTGGAATCCGTGGTCCCAGTTGCTTGACTTTTAAAATGACATTTTTATAATCCACCATCAGGAGAGCTAACAGGGAGCTTACTTTTGTACTCTTTAAAAAGCAGAGTAGAAAAATCTAAGCTGAAGAATAATATTGGCACAAGAGCAAATGAACAAGTGTAACAAATTAATATAAATACATTTTTCAATGGAAGCATAAGGTTTTTGTTTGGTTCTTTTTAAATACTAAAGTAGTGAGACTGTGACCTCCCATTATGAGTTGTGGGTGAGAAATACCTAACTCATGTTGTAGGAAAAGACATGATCAGGTTAAGAAAATGTAATCCATGGTGACACAGCCTGTGTTAGCAAAGAACTAGACTTGCTGATGGGAGAGATGACTTTTTGTATTTGTATACTTGCATTAATTCTGAAAGTTTTGTCTTGCTATGAATTAGACACATTGGAAAATTTAAGCTACTTCTCATATTAGGTATGTTCTAATGTTTAAGTTAGCATTTTAAAAATAAAACAATATCAAGATCAAAGTAACTGTTTTGCATAAAATGTAGCAGGAAAAAGAACTTAGCAGAAACCTGGAACTACAATGAATGCCAGTGTTCTCCTCCTCCAAGTCTAAATACACTTTCTCTAGAACTGTTGAATGCTCTTCTTTAATTCCTTTTTGCCCCTTACTATATGTGTGCAACCTTTAAAAACAAGTTGGTGTCCAGCATCATCTGAACACATTTATTTGCTGTGTGTTCTTGCATGCTCTTAATACATTTGTCTGTTCCTTATCATTATCTCCTCCTGAGCTGAGTCGCAGCCCTGGTCTGGTTTGTGCCGTGGCACAAAGTGACAGCACCTAATGGGAAGAGGGGACAGGGGTTGGAGTCACAGCTCCTGGCCAGCTCGGCTGCCCTCTCGGACCCGTTGCTCCGGAGGAAACCCTCTGGAAGATGCCCTGCTGGGGGGTGAGCCTGCCGGGAGACGGCAGGAGCTGGCTGTGCTTTCCCCAGCCCGGCGGTGCTGCCGGGAGAGGGCGCGGGCAGCGGCTCGGCTGCGCGGAGTGCCCGGGGAGCGGCGGGACCGCACAGCGTTCGGAGAGGCGCCTGGCTGCGGGAAACGCTCTGCTGCTGCCATTGGCTTTGCTGGAAGCCGCTCTCCCTGCCTTGGGGTTTTGCTGAAAGCTTGGGTCTAGGGAGCTGCACAGATTTCCCAGTTCTTTAAACTCTGTGTCAAGCTCGAGGCTTTTCTCTCAGGAAACAGGACATGAAGTTTTTAGTAATATCTTTTCAGCAAGACAACTGTCTTTTTTAAGAGACACCCTCTATAATACCACCGCAGAATGGCTGCAGGTATTGGGTCCTGATTATGTTTTTAAGAAGAGATTTCTCCAAGTGAAGGGTATTAACCTGAGGGATATGAACAGTTAGCACAGGCATATGCTTTTCTTTCTGGTGTAGTTCTCTTAGTATTATTTTTAGCAAACCTGTGTGTGCTGGCTGATGAGACTATAATAGCTATGGCAGTTACTGAACTGTCAGCACAGAACTGGGAATAAATACCCCAGAAAATATCTGCTCTGTCTGTATCATACTGAAAGCCTTTCTTGTAGTTGATTCAAAGAGGAAATGGAACTTGGGACCTTCTAAAAAAGAAACAAAGCACCAGTCACAGTCCACTGAGAATGGGGAATTGACATGTCAGAGTTTTGATTAGGACTGAGGTGCTGGAATTAAGCATAGATCAGAACATACTATAGCGAGAGCAGAACAGGGTCCATCTGCTCTTTCGGGTTTGTTTGAGCTTGGAGAAGTTAGGGTTGTGAGAAACTTATGGGAAGTTAGGAATATGGAAACAACTCATTTCAGTATCTGAGTACTGTGCAGTCAGATTTTTCACCTGCACACAGCACACCCACATACTCACAGAGCACTCCCAGTGTTTGGTGCTTTATTGTTGTCAAAGCAGGAGTTCACTGAAGAACACAGACTGAGTATGTACCATGCAATTATGTAACAGTGGCACATATAGAATTAATTAGGTTCTTGCATAGAGAGATTAGAGATCCTTTTTCTGTAGTTTGTGCAGGGTTGTGACTTCTTAGCCGAGTGTGGTGGAAGAGACAGATACTGTTACCTCAGGCATGTGTATGTACTTTAAATGGGCTTTTTGTCCAAAGACTTTGAATGACACAGTTTAACACAACAAGTCAAAGTTGTGGTGCTGAGTTTGGCCTTTAGTTTTGCTCAGGCTGACAGCCCAGCTGTGAGTGGGCAAGTGTTTCATTGATGGGGGGAGGTATTGTCCAGGGTAGAAAGATGAATGGTATGGTATTGATTTAAGATGGAAAAGATACTCTGAAATGCAAAGAAGATTTCGTTAATGATGATTCTGTGTGCATTCCAATTTGGGTCCCATAGTGTGATAAAGCCGTTTCTCTGAAGAGACTGGATAGCATTTGGCTTGAGGTTTTTTGTTAATGAACTTGTCTAAATTGGTCCCTGTTATTCAGCAAAGTCAGAGGTACACAGATGTGATGATCTTCTTCCTCTTCAGGTGGATACAAGTTTGCAGAATGGTTTTGCCCCTGGTATGAAGCTGGAAGTCGCTGTCAAGTCTGACCAGAACACCTACTGGGTCGCCACCATCATCACGACGTGCGGGCAACTGCTGCTGCTGCGCTACGATGGCTATGGCGAGGACCGCAAAGCCGACTTCTGGTGCGACATCCTGACAGCTGACCTGCACCCCATCGGCTGGTGTGAGCAGAACAAGAAGATTCTCAAAGTGCCTGAAGGTACCAGCTCTGTGTGCAGAAGCAGGGGTACACACCAAAGGGTGCTGTTGTCCTGTGTCAGCCGGGCAGGCAGCCTGCAGAGCTGCTGTTGTGTGCAGGTGCTGTTGCTGTGGGGACAAGGTGAGGTTATCTGCTGTGTTTTCCTGAAATCCCATGACAGAGGCTTGTGGTTATCTTAATCATCACTCACCAAAATCTACTGCATTGACATTTCTTTTAAATTGTTTTTTGTTTTGTTTCTTTAAGTTGTTACTGGTATATGGCAGATTCCTGTGAATTAGGCAGTGCAAGGGTGTGGTAACATCTTGTGTCTGAATAATCTGTATTTGGCAGGAAAAATCACACTTTCTTTTTCACTCTTTGCATAGGTATCAAGGACAAGATACCTGACCAGGAGGAGTTCCTTCAGCGGGTGCTGAAGGGGGCGTGCAGTGCCCCTGCTAACCTGCTGGAGGGGGTAAGTGCTGCAAGGGGCTGCATGTGGGGTTTTGTCTTGCCCTTCAGCATTAAGGGAACTCCTGTTTAAATTGTCGGTTCCGTTTTCTTTGTAAGTTCAGAGAGCATTGTAATATTCTTCTGACCTTGGAGTTCCATTCTCTAGTGTTTCCTGTTTACAGTATTTAATTTTGATAGTGTTGTCATGAAGCATATCTGTTGCTGCAGGTTGGGGTTGTTCATTAATCCTGGTAAAAGAAAGACCTTTTGCAACTCCCTAAGGTTTCAGTCTTCTTCCTATTCTGCTCCTCCTCTGTACAGCTCTAGGAAAGAATGCTTTATTTATCTGGCTTTCGTGTTGTCCCCTTTCTCAATTGACTCCCTTCACGTTGCATTGTTTTGTTTTGGCTTTTTTTCCAAATGAGCACATTATTGTTTCGCTTAAATATTACATCTTTGCTAGCGAAGAACCAAATTTTGATCCCCTCCTCTGCACTTAAAACAATATCTGCAGATTATATCAGTGTCTGGTTGTAAAGTGCAGAACGTAATGGTTTTTGGAAAATGCCTTTGACATCGTCATTACAGCTAACATTTCTGTCTGTATGTTTCTGTCTAGTCATCTTTGTATGCTGGATGACTCAGTTTTAGAAAGAGGTTATTCTTGTTTCCTTCAAACCTGGAATACATAAATGATAATGTCTCTGAAAATGATAATGAGGACTTAAGTGAAGTGTGTGACTGTATCTACAGGCAGTGCAGAAGCTGTGACACAAACACCAGCGATTCTGAACGTTGGCATTTCTGACTTGTGCTAGGAAGGGACACGGATTTCTGTGCTTCTGTGTTCATACTTTATTTATGCAAACAGAATGTGAGTAAAGAGGTGGAAGTATGGCATTTGTTTTGTTCTGTTGTACAGAATAATTTGGAGGTTTTTTTGTAGCTTCACAGAGGGAAAAATCCATTGGATCTCATCGCACCTGGCTCCCGGCTGGAACTGCAAAACATCCGGGATTCCCTGGAAGCCTGGATAGTCAACGTGGTAGAAAATGTTGGTGGGAGGCTGAAGTTGCGATATGAAGGCCTGGAGGATTCAGACAAATTTGACCAGTGGCTGTTCTACCTGGACCCTTTCCTTCACCAAGTGGGTTGGGCAGCTCAGCATGGATACAGCCTGCAGCCACCTTCAGGTACTTGAAAACACAGCTCTTGTACGTGGTTGATCAGAGGGTGGAGGCTGCTGCTTTAGTGCTCTGAATTTGCCTTCTGGGTGCACATGGTGATCACATCATCAGTGTGATCTGACCAGTCTTGTACCTAATAAAATGTGGGTGAAGGTATAAATAGTCCTACAAAACTTTTCACCCACTCAAAAGCTGCTAAATGGTTTTGCCTGTCAAAATTCTCCACCTGTTTGTGCAGAGGAAGGAACTGAAGAATGGATTGCCTTCATTATTTGGTTATTTTTGGTAGATTTGTATTCCTGGGGTGGAAAAAGTCTTACGCTTTTGCAATACTGCTCAGCAGGAGCCTTTGCAGTTGTGACCCTCAAGTCTACTGGACTAATTTAGACACTGTTTAAAGATATGAAAATGTCCCTTAAAAAAGGGAACAAGTGCGTGGAAGTGAGGCAGAGGGTGGGGCAGATGGACATATCTTTCAGGCATGTGCTTGGCGGGGCAGGTCATCAGAGGAGTGGGGCATAAAGTGGCAGAAGCACAAATGGATGGCTTATGAGCTTACTAGTGATGAAACATGTTTCCTGGTGAGGGGAAACCTTGGGATAAAGAATTTGGCAGTTGGAGGGGCACAAATCAAATTCCATTGCTATGTATTCTGAGGGAAAAGAGGAAGAAAAATGACTATTCACTCTTTCCCTCTCTTTTTCCTCAAGCCATTAGGTCCTTGAGGAGCGAAGCAGATTGGCAAGAGATCCTGAAGAAGGTGAAAGAGGAGGAGGAGGAGTCATCTGTTCCTACCGATCTTTTTAAGGTAGTTTAATGTTGTGGAGGATACCATGAAAATGCTGTTTTCCTGAGAAATGACTCAGGGGAGTCAGTCACCCAGAATTCTTTCCCTGTTTTATTGGTATTTAAAATTTATTTCCTTTCTCCCTCTAGTTCAAAAGTGTAATGATAATAAAAAATAATCATACTGGGATCAAATCTTGGTAAGTTAGACAATGCACCCATCACAGTTATGTAAGCCATGAGTTGTCATAGTTCACATGTCCTTCAGGTTCTTAGTTCATTTTTTTCAGCTTTGTTTAGATCCATAAATAGAAGCAGAGGTGCTGTTGCTCTCAAATGTGTTGGGTCATATACAGAGCAGGATATAGATAATTGTGGAGCAGGAGCCCTGTTCTGCTGGGTTTCGTTAGACTGGAAATGGAGGCTTGTATAGTTCTCATTTAGTGTAGTTCATGATGACTGTTAAAGGTTACAGGGAAAAACCTCAAAACATTTCTATGGATTTACCAGATTACTCTGTATTGTCACATCTTGCTTCTGTGTGGAGAACGTCAGAGGAAGAAATCACAGGGGCTCAATTTCCTAAAACTCGTCAAAAACTGTCAGTCTCTGGGGGCATCATTGGCCTTTTCATTTAGAGAAGTTGCTGGTACTTAGACTTGCTGATTTCTTGGAATGAACTAAAAAAACTCCTTAAAAACTTCCCCCCTTCAGTTGATTTATGTGAGGTACATCTCATTTTTGATGGAGGAGGGCAGGTAATCACAGCAGCACATCATTTTTCAGGATAAACCTGTGATTGGAGTGCATTCGTTCTCTGAAGGCATGAAGCTGGAAGCTGTGGACCCAATGGCTCCGTTTGTTATCTCTCCTGCTACAGTTCTCAAGGTACCAGGGTTCTTAAACTAGTACTGCTGAGATTCAGTTCTGCTGCTGCTTCTGTTCTTAAATGCTCAGGGAATTCTTATTAATTGGTTATCTTAAAATCTTGCTCTGGTTTTCAAATCAAGTGTTTTGTATGTCTCCCTCAGGGGACAGGCAGCCTGATAAAACTGCTGATGGTGAAGCCATGGAATTCGAATGGAGGGGAAAAGTTCCATAAAGATAAAAGCTCAAAAGATCAAATGACAAAAAATTGTTGAACTTGGGTTTTTAAAATTGGAAATAATCCCTCGTAATCTGAGTATCCATTTGAAGATATATTTTTGGGGGGTTGATTTTGCAGAAGTTACATCATTACTGTGTACACATGACATTTAGATGGCCTGATTTCCAAACAAGGGGTTTCAAAGTTGAAATGAAAACTCTTCAACATGATCAAGTGTTACTTTCCTTGCTATTTGCTTGTCCTGCTTGTATTTACTTCAGGAGTGTAGTGGGTTTACTTGTGACAGTCCAGCCTGGGACACAGTTCAGCCTTGTTGAAATAAGCAGTTTGTTACAGAATAGTAGGAAGACCACAAACTTAATTTCTGTGCATTTTTCGTGAGAAAATTCCCCAAAGCACTTGATTACCTTATCTTTTAAGTGCTCAGATATTAACTTTTATTATCTGTATTTGTTAAGTTTCTGGATAACGTAGATGAGCCTGCTGGTTTATGAATCCCAGAGATTCTCTTTTAATATTATTTCTTTGTAGTATTTCAAGGTAAAGGATTTCCATTAGGCAGCATTGCTGTTTAATAAAGTTATCAAATGGGGGAGAGGCAGCAGCGGATCAGAATCTGCCTCTCACAAGAGCCTGTGGTTCTCTTTTGGCTGACTACAGGTGTACAATGACAAATATTTCCTGATAGAAGTTGATGACTTGAGGCCAGAGCGTCCGAGCAGCCAGCGCTACATTTGTCACGTCAACAGCGCTGGCATTTTCCCGGTGCAGTGGAGCCTGAAGAACGGGCTGCACCTCAGCCCTCCCCCAGGTACGTGTGTGCAGCCTCCTCCTGCTCCCTGCTCTGCTCAGGACGGTGCTCGGGAAAAACAATTGCACCAGGAGCACAGGAAAGATCCAGCTCTGAAAATCAGGAGCTTGGAGTTAGGGGGACTGAAGTTTGCCAGGCACAAGCATGGATTTGGGAAGATGAGAGAGGCTAAGGATGCTGGTCATGCATGAAGACCTGAACACTGGAATGAATGGAGTGAGTGTTCCTGGGCTGAAAGAAATGTTGATTTCAGCCTTAATTAACATGATATCAGAAGCCTGTAGTCTTTGCATTGGATTTTTGCCTCTGGTCAGAATGGAACATTGTTATCCAACATTTTATAATATTTCCAGGCTATCTTATCACTTAGAAGTTAATGAAGTTTTGTTTTTTTTTTTACCAAGGACCTATCAAGCACTGTTGCAGATTGCTGAAACATTGCTTCAGGACATAAGGGAATAGGGTAGTGTTCCTCCACTGCTGAAATATTTATTCATTTTCTCAAACTGGAAATGTCAATGGTATTGTAAAACCAGGGCCTCTGTTCTCTTATTCGCCACCTCACAATTCAGAATGTTTTGTTTTAGCTGCTCCTTACATCAGAGGAGCAGAGACTGTAGGATGTTTGTCTCCTGCCTTTCCTTGGATAAGGTACAAAAAGTGGCTCTGCCTGACCACCATTTCCTAGAATTTTGCATATGAAAAGTGAAATCTTACTTTACAGGCATGTGACTGGAGCTGACAAAGATTTTAACTTAGTATTCTCATCTCCCTGGACTTGGTGGGCATTCTGAATTGTGTGGGGTCTCGAGATGCCTACTGGCACTGGTAAAACTGAGAAAAATAAATCAGTCCTTCTGTGATTCTGCCCTCTCTGAGGAGCAGAGTCACAGAACAATTTCGGTTGGTCTGGTGAGGTCACACCTTGAACCCTGGCTTCAGCGTTGGGCCTCTCACTACGAGACAGAGATTGAGGGCCTAGAGGATGTCCAGAGAAGGGAATGGAGCTGGGGAAGGATCTGGAGCACAACACCTGTTAGGAGCAGCTGAGGGAGCTGTGGGGGCTCAGCCTGGAGAAAAGGAGCCTCAGGGGGAAACTTTCTGGCTCTCTACAATTTTAGATTGTCATGTTAATATTATATTCTTACACTGAGTTTTAAGTTTTGATTTCTAAATCGTCACATTGTCCCTTTAAGGGGAGTGGAATAAGTGCAGCACTCTGTGTCCTTACTAATTCACTGCCAGCCTCAAACTGATATGGCTGCACACTTCTGTTCCCCTTTTCCTTCAGTTATGTGGTTTTTATTAGATCACAGGGAAGCCAAGTATTTCCCCCAAGAAGAATGTAAGTTTTCTTGGAAGGCTGCTTTGTCTCCTAATGGACTCCTTGTTAAGACACTTCCCTTCAGACATGTGCAGATCTACAGCTGTTATCAAACTTGATGAGGCTCTTGGCACGTCTGACTGCTCTCTTTAATGACTTAGTATTTAACATGTCTTTGTGAGAGTAACATGTTGATATTGTGCATGTTTTGAGTGCTCTGTTTTAAAAAAAATAAAGTCTCAGAGCTGACACAGCATCAGTTGCAGAAATTTTGCCTGAATTTCATCTGTACGCTGTGAAAAGCGTGAAAATGCTTTCCCGTGTTTCAGTTGCTGCCCTTGTCTGCTTGGTAGATTCGTGATTCAGGTTGGAGCAGTCTGACCTCACGTGGCTCCCTGGAGCCCTAAGTCAGCTCACAAACCAGAGTGACCAAACAGCTCTGTGTCAGGGGGGTTTGCAATGAGTCTCAGCTCTTTAACCCTTGACTCTTTGCTCCCCTAGGTTACCCTGGGCAGGACTTCGACTGGGCCGACTACCTCAAACAGTGTGGTGCTGAGGCAGCCCCCCAGAGCTGCTTCCCTTCGGTAAGGCTCTCCTGCAGGAAAAGCTCCTCTGCTGCATGAATTGCACTCTTCATTCCAAGGAGAAGAACATTTTGCATGTTTTTCACTTTAATTGCCTTTCCAAGTAGAATAGAATATATCAGTTGGAAGGGACCTTCAATGGTCAATTGTCTAGTCCAATGCCTGAGCCTCTTTAGGGCTGACCAAAAGTTAGAGTGTGTTGTTAAGGGCATTGTCACTGGAGATCAGCACCTCTTCTCCACTTCCCCTCCTCTGGAAGCTGCAGGGAGCAATGAGGTCACCCCTCATCTTCCTTTTCTCCACATTGGACAAACCCAGGGTCCTGAGCCGCTCCTCACAGGGCATTCCTTCCAGCCCTTTCACCAGCTTTGTTGCCCTCTGGACACATTTGAGTACCTTGACATCTTACCTGTGATAACTCAGGAGGCAGAAGAGATAAGAGAGCATAAATGAGTGTGAACTGAACTAGGTGCATGCCAGCTTCCCAGATAAGGAAGCAGTGGACCAAATGTTTCAGTTGTGATAAAGCAGACTGAAAATAAATGTTTGTTTTCTGAAATTGAGATGTGTAAGAGTCCGTGGAAGAGACACAGAACAGCATCAATCGTTGGCACTCCTGTAACTGTGGAAATAATAGACCTTGTTTTCATTTACTAAGGATACTCTTTCAATCTTCAATCCTTTCAGCTTAAAAAATTAATTCCATTGTATTAATCAATACGAAGTCATCTTAAATTAGTACCAGATAATCATTTTCCATTAACCAGTGCCTGAAGGACTTGCAAGACTTTGAGCTTTTGTTGGTTCAGTGACAGTACTGCAGTCCGCCAAAGCACAGTACCTTCCAAGCAGGAAAGGATACTATTAACACCTGCCTTCCAGTTCCATTTACCATACATAGGCTATTGCACCGCTTTGGGGGAGAAATTAAAATGAATAATTACCAGTTTTTGAAGAGAGTGTTGCTGGCTGTGAATTCTTGTTGCCCTTGTTCTGTCTTGTAAACTGTGGCATCTTAGAACAGGTCATTGAATTTATTATCTCTTTTCTGAGAAGAGTTGATCACTGTAGGCTAGTTCCAGAATTCATAATGTATTGATCCTGTAATTACATTGCAGAGTGGCTCTGGGAAGAAGAGTCCTCTGGCTGGCTGGTACTTCTTATCTTTAATTCAGGAGCTCCAGAGCTGGATAAATACCTATTCTTATGTTTTAGGGATTTTTTAAAAATAAATAAATGCAAACTGTATTGGTGAATAAAGTAAGACCCTACTTATCCAAAAAATGTAAAATGAAAAGAAAGCTTCCTGTGCTGCCTGCCAGAACTCAGATGAGGCAGCAATGTTATTTGCATACGTAAAGTGGATTTCCAAGTTAACATGATAGAATAGAGCACCTGGTCAGACTATTTGTCAGACTTATCACTCAGGTGGCAAGCAGCAGAGAATTTCTGATTGCTGAGAATGCACTTAATCCTCTCAGTGAGCCTCAGCATCCTTATTTTTTGAAGACAAATACATTCTTTGCTAGGTCTGCCTGGAGAGCCTTTTTTAACTTAAATTCTTTGTAGTTCCTAATATGTCTTATTTCTATTCAATGTGGTAATTATCTGAAATCTCCTCTGTCTGTGTTGAGTATTTTTCTGTGCTATTCAGACAGTGAGGGTTTTATGTGTTGCCCCTGCTCATGGATATTCATATGTTATTCTGGATACGCGGCTGGTGTCTTACTGAAGTATTCTGGCTTTTTCCCTAGTTAACTTCTGACCATGGATTTAAAGAGAACATGAAACTCGAGGCTGTGAACCCAGTTGATCCTGAAGAAGTTTGCATTGCTACAGTCACCAAGTTGAAAGATTCTTACCTCTGGCTTCAGCTGGAGGGTAAGCCTGATTTGGGGGAAGAAAAGGGTGCCTGCCCTGGTTCTGATGTAGTGCCAGACCTGAGGAGTATCTGGAGCAAACTCACTGCGTGCAAAGTACGGGCAGCAAGTCCGTTTCCTCAATGAAATCACAGTCAAAACCCACTTGCATTGTCTGTTTCCAGTTTGCCTTGGCTGGCACTGTTTATTTAAGCCAAAAATGGCATTTGTGCATTGCAGTGTCAGTGCTGGGCTCATGCACCGTGCAAAGTGCTGAGTGGGGCCTTGTGGAAAGCAGGGGCCTTGTGACAGTTTTACAGATGAGTGACTTGCATTCTGAGCAAGCCTTGGCCAGACCTGGGAAGGAAAGTTTTAGAGGTTCTTCATTAAGATAGAGTGAGCCTGTGTCAGCTGTCCTCCATTATAATCCCATTTCTTGATTGGAAGTACATCAGCATGCACTTACTATGCACTGTGCATCTCTGCTCAACTGCAGAAGGAAAATTCCCATCTCCAGCCTTTAGGAGGAAGTAAATGAGGTCAGAAAAAGATCTGTTCAGTAAAAGGGGATGAATAAATGTTTGTTATTGTGTTCCAGATACACCATAAGTAAAAGCAGCTTCACTGGCAAACATAGAGCAAGTGTTAACTAAATTAGGGTTTTTATGACTTGTTTCAATTTTTCCTTTTCTAAACTGAACAGGCTCCAAGAAACCCGTCCCTGAGTGTATAGTGAGTGTGGAATCAATGAATATATTTCCAGTGGGTTGGTGTGAGACGAATGGATATCAGCTCAGGCCTCCTCGCAAAGCAATAGGTACCAGTTCTCTTCTGTTTGCAGTGTTGGGTTGATAGAGCTGGTGAGCCCTGCCAGAGCAGATTACTGCAGAATTATTGCTGGCATCACTGAATCTGGAAACAATCATCATGCACAGGAAATCTGTGTGTTGCACAACTTGTCCGCCTGGCTGTTGGGTCCAGTTGGAAGCCATGCAATAACTCCAAACCCAGCAGTGTTGGCTTGAGACCCCTGCACACTGTAGGAGCCTGTGGGGACCTCCATTGGCCATAACAAAGAAATCCTATCTGTGTGTGTACACACCCCAAATGCTCTGCATTTACCTCTGTCTGAGCTGTTCTTGCCACATGTCTGACCCTGATACTGATTTTACACTTTTACTTATGCAAAGTAAAGTTAATGCCATAACAAAACAGCATGGAGTGTGTGCACATTTTGGAGTCAAAATAAATAATAGACTGACTTCCTAAAAGGGCCTGAGGGTGATGATAAAGACAAGGTGCTGGAAAGTAAGCCCTACCTGTTCTAGCTACACTAGTGAGTAGGATAAGATAGTGTCTTCTCTCAACTGCTTAGTGAGGCATGTTTATGAAAGTTTCATGGGAGTTGGATAAACTGATGAATTTCCTCAATGTTTATTAAGTAAGATAATAAAATTTTTAGGTTGAAATGAGCTGTCATTTTCTGCAAGTCAAAGCAAGAGAAACTAATCTGCTTGCACTGCCAAGGACAGAGGAGGAAGAAGGGGGGGATCCTGATTAGATAAAGGATGGTTTGAAAAAAATTCCAGAAGTTTTTTGGGGATAAAGCCTGAAATTGCTGAAGAGGCATAATACTGCATTACCTTGTTTTATTTTACTACCTGATTGTGAAAACCAGAATTAGATTGTGAAAGCCAGAATCAGCAAGTGGACTCATCACTTAGATGACTGACTTAGTTGCAACAGTGTTTTCCTCCATAGCGATTTTCTTAACTAATTTGTGTTTCTAACCAGCTGATTTTATTCCATTTCAAAGTTAAAGTGTTGAAGTTATTGAGCCAGTAAAGTGGCAAGTTGGGCTGAAGAACATAACCTTTGGGTGCTGAGAAAGAAAGCATGTCATTCCTTTTTGGCTGGCATTACAGGTAGTTTAGGGGCTCTGATGCAAACAGGGAGGCGCAAAAGGTTAGATTTCCTAGAAAACTGGGCATATGCATGCCTGATTTAATGATTTTTTAATGGAAGCTGAAGTAAACCTTTTGGGTTGCTTCAAATTCCTTGGGCCAGTGTGCCCCTAGTGCAGCTGGGTCAGCTGTCTGACACTGCAGGACTGGGAACATAGATCCTTTTTGCTTTATAACTTAGAAGAAATGAGTCCACTATATATATTGTACTAGATGTTTCATTTGTTTGCATCTCATACTTTGCTGTTGGTTTTTTTTCTTTCAGTGAACAAGCAGAAAAAAATTGCCGTAGTTCAACCAGAGAAACAGTAAGTAACAGGCTTTTTGCTTTTATTTTTTGTGGGGGTTTCACTTGAGTTTTTTCTCTTTTTTCTAATCAGAAAATACACTGTGTTAGGGAGGATTCAGATTTGCAAAAGTGCTGTACTGAGGGTAGAGAGATTCCGCAGTCCAGTTGTGTTAATGCTGGTAGTTTCTGCTGGTGTTCAGAAAGACCTCTTGCACTACAGTAGAAAGCTTGGAATTTGGTTTTTTGTAATTGTTCCTTCCCAGAAGAAATTTGGCCCAAAGTAGGCAAAAAGAAGAGTTCTACTAATATCTACAATTAGTCTAGAAACCCTGTGTCATGAATGTGTAACTCATTCATGTGAGCCTGCTCAGGAATGCTCCCTGGAATGCTCGCAGTTGGCGTTACTGACTCTTACAGCTTTACAAACACCAGAGCTGTCAGTAGTCCTGCCAGTGTTTGCATTGTTCCTAAAATACTGAGCAGGCTGTTCTCCCACGTTTTGTAATCGGGATCCTTACCAGAGTATTGCAGTCATCTTGCTTGTATTCTGTTTAAAATCCAGCTTTTTCAGAATGCATAGGGTGAGGCTGCACTGCCTTGTGCCATGAAATGTGAAGTTAAAAGGAGTCAGGGAATGTAAACTCCTGTGGGTAGCTTTGGGAGGTGTCTGTCACCATGGTGGCCTGTGGACTTCAAGGAAGGATCGCTGCTGGCTGTAGCAGTACAGAAATCCTTTCCAAAGGGAATTTGGTAGTTTTTGCATGTTATTATTGTGAAACGGGAGGTATAAAAAACAGATTAATAAGGCTGGAGCTGGGAAAAAAAATATTATGGTATTTTAGTAATGGAGAGGTGACTGTCTTTACCATCTGTCTGTTTTCCCAACCTTCTTCTTTTCATTTCAGAATTTTGTCTTCAAGGACAGTTCACGATGGACTAAAGAACCAGGAACTGAACTCTTCTGACTCAGGTATTGATCACAGAGATCAGGCTAACAAAAGGAAAATCCTGTAGCAGTTCACCTGCTCAACACCGTTAGGAGAAGGAAAAAGAGGAAAGGGTTTGAAGATTTTCATCCCTTGATGGTTTGTTGAACTTCAGAAATTAATGAAACAAACGAAACCATGCAGTTACTTGTGTTCTGCAATTCATATGTGCATTAAACCTGGAAATCAAATTTTTACACCAGAACATTGCCCCTCCAGCAGAGGATACATGGTGCTGAGTGTGTACTGTGACCTGTGCAGGTGACCTTTCATTGTCACCTGTTACGTGTGATCGTGTTGGGAGGAGCAGGTGTGCTGTATCTGTGCTCTGGAGTTGTTGGATTCTGGCTTTGGGAAGCAGATCTCTCTGCTGCTTACATTAACTTCATCGTGGTGATAAACAAAAGCAATTCAAACAGTAAACTACTTTGTGTGCCAGATGGCAAAGTCTAATAATTTTCTAAACTGTTGCAAGAAGGAATGTGATGAATAAGTACATCTGCTGGTGAAAGTCACACAGATCCATCCGTTTGGCAACAAAGTGCCTCCTCTGCTGTTTTCTGTACAGTGAAATGCACATCTGAAGCTTCACCAAAAGCAAGTGTGATAAAAATGATGTGTGCTTGTTTAGCATTTTAATTGGCTTTTAATAGAGCCATCATTTAAATTTTACTTCATTTATTTATCTGCCGGTTTTCAACTTCTGAATTTAAGGTCTTTAAGTGATAGTGTTGCTCAGTCAAAAAAAACCTACAACACTGCTGAGTGAAACAATATTGGTTTTGTACATAAGTGTACTGCAATGTATATTAATACTTCAATTTTTAGCAATGCTGAACCATTAAATAGATTTTGAGAGCTTGATGTCACTTCATCAAAGATCAGTCTATCAGTTGCTGCATCTTTTGTTTGTTAATCAAAGGAAAAGAATCAAAAAATATAAAGCAATGTGATGCTGCAATTTAGGATAAACAGTGGAGAATAACTGCCAATTTCTCTGGTGGCAGAAGTTTGGGGGAGAGAAGATTACTTGACTGGAAAATTTATCTATAATTGCTGTGTAGGAACTGCTTCTGCTACCAAAAGGCTGGGATTGTCTTTGTCTTTGCTGTTCTCACTGGTGTAATACCATGAAGCAGCAGACTAGCCAGGAAGGAATGTTTCTTTTCTGATACATGACCATCTTTATTTACTGCAGTTTGACAATTTGCAAGCATGGGTGTGAAGTATGAAAAATGTTTTGGCAACATGAAATAACTAATGTTGCCATTCCAAACGTGACACAGAAACTACCTCAAATTCCTGTCATTCAAGACTTTTTCCCCTCCTGTTTTTTACAGCAGACAAACTGTTACGTATTGTGAGATTCTACCCCAGGGCAGTTCCAGTGTGTAATTTAAACATTTGTTTTCTCCTTTCTCACTTGTCAGTGGTAATTAATGGCAAATACTGCTGCCCAAAGATCTACTTCAACCACCGGTGCTTCTCGGGGCCTTACCTGAACAAAGGCAGGATTGCGGAGCTTCCCCAGTCCGTGGGGCCTGGGAACTGTGTTCTGGTGCTGAAGGAGGTGAGCTGGATGGACAGGGGAACTTGCAAAAAGCAGCGTGTCATAAACACCAGACTGTCTCTCTAATTACAGATGGGTAATTCAGAAATTAAAGCTGATAATGAGTAAAGAGGGTCTTCTTGCATGTAGTAAAGTATAAATCATGAACGGTTTTATGAATGGCTGAAAAGAGTAAAAGCCTCTCATTTATCTGAGTAACAGTCAGCCTTCTACTGCAAAATTTTATTTTCTGTTAAAACAGTGTAACCTGTAATTACCACAATCAAAGGAGTTAGTATCTTTTTATAGCTGTAATAAATGTTTCCTTTTTAATTACAGACTTTTGCTGGAGATAATCCCAAAATTCCTTTACGGTTTGCACTGCTGATGGTAAAACAGAAGAAATACTGATTTTCTTAGTCGAAATGGCAAACTACTTTCAGTAATTGGGAAATGAAAAGAATTTTCTGTGTCTTATAAGTTGGATACAATTTTCATAGATCAGGTGAAATTACAGTTTGGCTTTTTAATGTAATTAAGGGAGGAAGAGGCCATTCTTTAATGCCAAAGAGCTTCTTCTCCAAAAGGTGTTTCACAGCAAATTTACAGATACTTTAATACATTAAATATTCTTCTTCTGTTCCTGATGAGGTCATGGGGTGCTTATTATCTGACCTGAGAGGCTGGAAATTTCTGAAGACGTAACTAACTATATATACACACTTGAGCTCTCATGAAACGATCATTTCATAAATAGGAATTGGCTCAACATACCTGGAATTTTTACCTTCCTTACCAAGTATCTCAACTGGGAGAGACCTTAAGAAAGGCTTTCTGGCTGGCATGCTGTAAAGCAAGAGTCTGGTTGTCAAGAATCAAGCAGGTTATTGGCAAAGGTCCATTTTTGCATGCAGAAAATTACCCTTTCCTTTCTGCCAGTTTCAGTACTCTAATGTAAGAACTGCGAAAGAGCAAATGTGAAATTCTGTGGCAGCTTCATTTAACCCTGAAGGTTTACTCTGCTTCATTACCTGAAAGCAGGAGTGCACAAATCCTGCTGATGTGCAGGTGCTGAGAGTTGCTGAGCCAAAATGCTCAGTTGTATTCATTTCAGTTGTGAGTCTTGCTCACTGTATGAATCCTGGAGAGAGTTTGGTACTTGCATTGTATTTAATATTTTTCTTTGATTTCTGAACTGCGGCATTAATAGCAATAAAACTGCCGATTTGTAATGTCAAGGTTGTGATGCACCCAGTTGGAAATGATTTGGAATAAGCACATAGTGAGCATAAAAAGTACAATTGGAGTGCACATTTTGTACTGTTCCCCCCTAACTTCAGGTTATTCACAACTTCCAAGTTATTAAAATACAGGCCTTATCATGGTTCATGGAAGCAAAACAGATGAGAACTTGGGATTCTGCACTATGATTTTGTTGTAAGCAGTAAGTTGGCAGGCAGCAAAATCCTGCAGCATTTTTTGGCACATCTTCACATGACATACAATCTTTAAGATAATCGCTCAGATTTAGCCAAGGTTATGCAAGTTTGGGAGTACTGAGCCCCAGGCGTTAATTTAGTGATGTGTAATTCAAGGGCAATGACTTGGAAATTGCTGGGTACACTCGTGACTCTGCAGACAAATTCTGAGGGCTGGGAAGGCCCAAAGTGTCGGCTGCTCTCCGTGTTCGTTTTGGCACTGTCGTTTTGTTGTGTCTGTAATCCTGCTGTGAATGAGTGCTTTGATGCTAGGTAATTTGGATGAATAGGAGTAATTTCCTATTCTGCCCTGGCACTTTAAAACAGATTTATTGTACAAATAACTTACACATGTTTTCTGCTCTTCCCTCCCACACTGCAGGTTCTCACTTTATTGATCAATGCTGCCTACAAACCCAGCCGTGTCCTGCGAGAGCTGCAGCTGGATGAAGAGGCTGCGTGGCATGGCCATGGAGAGACCCTAAAAGCCAAGTAAATTCTTGTCCTGTTCCCTGTTTAGTCAATCCCAGTAGCTGTTCTCTGCAGTCTGTGCTTTTACTTACATTTCATAGAAGGAAAAATTGCTTAGAGCATATCAAGATGCCAACAGCCATTAAATATGAAATTTTTTATAAATTTGTTTATGAATGATGTGGAGTGCATGTGATTTAAATGCTCCATAATATGCCAGTGTACGCTGCTACAGGCATGTGAGCAGCTGGTAGGCAAGTAAGACTGCTGTGGTACTGGTAGAACATTGTACTGACAGACCTGAGGGTGAGGTTTAAGATAATTTAATTCACCTGAAGATAGTTGTTAGTGTTTTAAAGCAGAAGCATGTACAGCTTGGAAAGCTTCTCAGGCATTTCCACACAAATTTCTTACTGAAAAAGATTCTTCAGAAATAAAGTTAGAAGCTTTGAAATGGCGTGGCATGGACGTCTTTCTACAGCAGTCTACCCTGAAGCACTCCCAGTTTTCCTGCTGAGCTTTTTGGGTTGAAGCTTCTTTGCAGGATTACTTTTACAGCTAGGAAGAAAGCAGTGAACGTATTTGCATATATTTGATAAGTCCAGATATTCCTTTATAGGCTAGGGATGGTTTTGTAATTAGGTCACTGTGTTTGCATACTAGAGATTAGATTTTCCCAATGCGCCACTGCACACTTCCCTACATCATTTTGAACATGTCAGTAATTCTTTTTTTGGATCAGTTTTACTTAAAAAAAAGACATCTTGCCATATATTGAAGGATTGCTGTGGATTTGGGCAATACTAAGATGACAAAGGTTAGGGTAAATAGAAGGTGTAACTGAGGAATAAAGAAAAAAGTATTTGTTTAGTCTCACTGAAGTTGCTGTGTGTTTACTTTTGCCACAGTAGTGACACCAGGGGTATCTGGACTATGATGATACAGCTCTTTTTTTTCAAGGCATTAACAAGGTACTTGCAGGCCTGAAACATCCCTGGTAGATATCAGCACATGCCTATAGCTGTGCTGGGAGAACAAAGCAGAAATGCTGAGCAGCTCTGGCAGATATTTCACCGTGCAGCTCTTTCAGGGTAATGGCAAGGTAGGGGAACAAAAAGCAATCTTTTCTTCATTTAAATCAAACAGGAGCAGTATGTGGTAGTCATGGTAAGTGACTGTCCTGGGGAATTGTTCAGCAGTTAGACAAAAGCTGATAGGAAATGTGGCAGTGATCTGCTTGCCTCCATAGGATGAGCATAGGAAGGCTCATCAAAAGCTGTGTGCTGTACCCTGTGTGAGCTCAGTGGGTGCTCCCAGCCTTGGTTTGAGGGACAAGCTGTCCATGTCACAGTGGGCACTTCTGCAGTCCCACAAAAGCAAAGAGAGAGCAAACCACCTGTGAACAAAGACAACACAACATGTGAATTCAGGGGCAGTCGTCTCAGATGGTGTTTTGTAGTCGCTGACAGGGCAGTGTTGCTGTGTTTGGTACTGCAGCTACGTCTGTGATGGCTTTGCTTTATTTGGGGGTCTGACATAAGAGACAGGAGCTTGTGTTTCCTGGACTTGGCTGTCCATAAAGCTCATCATGGCTCAAATTTTCTCTCAGTTTGATCTCAATATTCTTGAACACCTCTCAATGAAGTCCTTTTATCCTGGTAATTAAAAGAATCCTAATTATGCTCGTATTTCAATACCAGATACAAAGGCAAGAGCTACCGTGCAACCGTGGAAGTTGTGAGGACAGCAGATCGGGTGGCAGATTTTTGCAGGAAAACATGCATCAAGCTGGAATGTTGTCCAAACCTCTTTGGCCCTCAGATGGTGCTGGATAAGTGTTCAGAGAACTGCTCTGTCCTGACAAAGACAAAATACAGTGAGTAGTTCCCTGATCATACCAAAGTGGAGCTAAGGGTGTTACATTTTAGTTTCTTTTGGCTTTGACTCCAGAAGAAATCCAGAATATATTGCTTTGCTTACAGAAAGAGCAGCCCAAGCTCTGCATATAGAGGCCTACAAAATATTCATGTGCCAGTATGTAGGGGAGAAAAAATTCATTCTGTATTACATGGTCGAACAATGGCTTAACTTAGTTGTGTGCTTAAAACTTTGTCTTTTTAAAACAACTTTTGGAACAAAAACTGACTAATACTGTAATTTAAGTGGTGTTATAATTGCTTTTACCAATTAGTTGTTGGGGGGAAAAACGCAACACCTTCAAGCTCTTTTCTTAGTTTTTAGGGGTTTTGTAAGCTAGCTTTAACCATTTGACACTGTGAGAACAAACAGTGCATTGAGGCCATGTTTAAAAACTACGAGACATCATAAAAAGTGCCATTAAATTGGACCAAATCTTTGGTCATTTTTGTATAAAATAGGATCATCTGGGAACTTCCCAGAGATGGAGGAAGTAAATCTTTACCAGGCAAAGAAAATTCATGAGTAACTCTTGTTCCTTAAACCAAATTGAAGAGGAAAATACAGGCATACTGATTTTGAAGTTTTGCAGAATTGGGATTCCTGTTGGGAAATGTCCTCCTGCTGATTTTTCAGTCCTGGTGAGGGGCAAACATAACTAGTGACACTGAAGGTGCATTTCATCCCTGTGCTGCTTTCTTCTGTCCTGGTAGCACACTATTATGGAAAGCGAAAAAACAAGCGGATAGGTCGGCCTCCAGGTGGCCACAGCAACCTGGAAGTAGCCATGAAGAAACCAAATAAAAGACGGAAGAGACGAAAACATTTCTTTGTTCATAAGAAAAAACGTTCTTCTACGTCCGTGGATAACACTCCAGCTGGATCTCCCCAGGTAGGATACTGCCAGCAAAGCTCACAGGTCTGGGCTGTGATCGTTGACAGCTTCATTTGAAACAACAAACCTTAGTTCCTTGTAATTTCAGGGTTACAGCTGCCTTCTTTTCTTTTTTCCTAATTCTTCAGGGCAGTGGGGCAGAAGAGGAGGATGACCAGGATGAGGTGGATGAAGAGTCTCTGACTGAGGATAGCACCTCAGAGCACCAAGATGAATTGCTTGAAGAATCAGAGGTGTCAGAGAAGAAATCGCTGTCATCATCTCCCACCCAGAGTGAACTGTCTCATTCCCTGGCTCAGGACCGAGACAAGCGGAAGAGGAAGCTCAGGACCTTTTCCTTTTCTGATGATGAAAATAAACCTCCTTCGCCAAAGGTAACTTGGAATGTGGATTGCTGTCCTGGCTTGCTCCCTGCTGGGCAAGCACCAAAGTCTTGGGAGTGTTAAACCACCACAATGTGTTCCTGTACAATACTCTGTTACCCCATGAAGGGCTTTGTAGAGACACTACAGAATAATGAAAATCCATGGTATTTATTATGATTGTATCATAGGACTGTAATAAAGAGTAAGCATATGTCATATTTTGAGAATTCTTTTGGCTTGTCTAGGACATAAAGATGGAAGTTGCTGAAAAGCTTCAGCTGGACAGTAACCCTCTAGAATGGAGCGTGGCTGATGTGGTACGATTCCTCAAATCCACTGACTGTGCTCCACTGGCAAGGATTTTCCTTGATCAGGTATTATTTTCTGTCTGCTAAATGTTGAACCTGTCACTTTGCTTCTTGTCCTCTAAGGAATCAGAAGAAGAATTTTTTAATAGGGTTCTGAGGAAACAAACCCTTGTGCAACCTGCAGCAGTTTGGGAGAGAAGAGTTCAGGGAATGATCAGAATTTTTCAGGTTTCTGAGTATTTGGTGGAGTATGTTTTGGTCTGTGGAGTGTCTGAATCTGAAAACTACAAATAATGCCTACAACCAAGGACCATGACAAGAGTCAACATTTTATTTGCATCTTGATTAAAATTTGCCATAAAAACCAGTGTCCATTAAAACTGTACTCCTAGAACTAATGGGGAGGGTGATTTGTGGTGGTGGATGTTCCGGATATGCTTGACCTTGTAGAACCTCTTTGTCTATAGAAAGATGTAGTGGTTGGTTAAAATTACCTTCTGCATGAAATTTCCTTGGTTTCTTTTGTTGAGTTGAATTTTTTGCAATAGAATCTCCTGAGGGTCTGTCCCTCAGCCAGTGAATTAGAGCTGGCTTTTTAAGAAAGGAGTTAATTTATTGTGTGTGTGAGAGATTTTTAAGCTGCCTGGGAGAGCATGAAAGAAACATCTAATGCACAAATGATCACAAATCTGAGATTACAGACAGTCAAAGCTCAAAGAGCAGGGAAAATAACAACAAAGTCACTGTGGAAATGTTGTCTTCTCACAGGAAATCGATGGCCAGGCACTGCTGCTGCTGACCCTGCCCACTGTTCAGGAGTGCATGGACTTGAAGCTTGGACCAGCTATTAAACTCTGCCATCACATTGAGAGGGTCAAACTTGCCTTCTACCAGCAATTTGCTAACTGAGGAGCAGCCAAGTTGAAGTGGACCTTCGAAGCACAACTACAAAAATATGCTCCTGCCTCTCTAGCAAGTTAAGCCAAATGAACTTGAACTGAGGCCCTGGTGACCTAAAAGTGTGTATCAGCCTCATTTTTTCTATTTCAACAGAAGGAAGACAACATCTGGAGCAAAATGCCAATGCAAACACAGGGGCTACTCTACCAACTGCCAGCTTGGGAACACAATAGTCTCTTGCTCTATGGTTCCCTTTTTATAATGTATTTTTTAATGATTACAGAGAAGTCTCCTCTTGTGGAAATGACATTTCAATAGTTCTGTTGGCACAGAACTTTAAAAGGAGAAACGGATCCTGTTTACGTTCGCATGTAGGCTGCCATCTGTTCCTGATGTTTCACAGAATCCCCTTCCCTCCCTGTGGACGAACACTTACCACAGCACTGACTTTGGAATGTGTTCTTTGCACATTCGTGTGTTAATGTTGAGATTTTTAATGAATTTGTTCATTGTTAGGACAACAATGTGGCCACAGGGTTCTGAATGTACAGTATAGCAAGAGTGTGGTTCCTTTTGAAGGTTATTTTTTGTTTATTTTGGTTTGTTTCACTGTTGTTGGTTTTGGTTTTGTTTTTACTACCTCTGTAGCCTGATGTATAGAAGTGATGATTTAAAAAAGGGAGGGAGCTGCTCTTTCTGGACAAGAGGTCTGTGGCTGCACAGCAGTCTCACTTCCGTGGGCATGTCCAGAGTGCAAACCAATGTCAACACACAGAGCTTCTGTTCCAAAGCTTTAGCTGAAACCTCTGTAGGCATAACCTGGATGTTTCCTTTTTTCAGATGTCAGTTTAATTATTTTGCACTTCTCTTACAGGCAGGCTGTAGGAAATAAGGAAGGAAAGAGAAAGTGCCTCTGCATTTTCTGTATTTTGGTTGTCAATTTTTTTTTTTTTTTATATTGTGTGAAGTGATTTCCTTTTTGTTCTAGCAAACAATTGGGCCATGTACATAGAGCCTGTCAGCAGACTTTTGCTTTGCTACCTGAACATCTTTTTAGAGAATACACTAAGGAAACTGCAATCAATAGAGGACTGCAACATAGCTCTGCCAGTGTTTGCATTCTGGAAACTCTTATGAGCTTGACTTTGTATTTTTAACTATCTACAGATGCTCAGGATCAGACTTGGTGAAAATTTGGTGGGTTGGGAAGGGATTTGTATGCTTTTATTAGAGAAAAGGAAAAGGACCAGTGGGACATCTTAGTTCCATCAGTAGACTCACAGTAGGATGAGCTGCTGATTTTAATTTTCCAGGATAATAAAACCCAACCAGCCACTTGCTGTAGACCTATGCTTTACACTTTGAGTAACAGGGCTTGCATTACTTTCCATTAAAGGTGTGGGGGAACTTGCACCAGGCTCAAGATCTGCATCAAATAAGCGTTGAGTTTCAGCTGGCTTGCATTCATTCACTCTGCCTGTTTTCAGAGTGTTTGGAGGAGCACAGGCAGGAGCTGATGTGTGCAGCCCTGGTCCTTTCTGTCCTATTCAGATACATCTCTGCAGGAAGCTCCTGGCATACCAGTGCGTTTGAGTTGGGAAGGTGCAAACTGCAAGGAATCGGCTTGGGAAAGAGGCATTTATTGGGTTCTGGTGAGCAGGGGTTGCTGCTGTCAAATGGAATTATTCCATTCCCTTAGGCCTGGTGTGATTGGCCATTCCAAAGCCGTGAGCTGTAGGATTCAGCAGGGATGTGGTCTGTAGGCTGAGAGCTGAGTTTGCACAGCCTGTGACTGTTCCTGTCACATTGGTGTTGAGGGGGAGCTACCTGCAGTGAGAACTGCGTGGACTAAGCAGAGCTCAGTAACTTTTTGTTGCCTTTGCCTCTTAGAATAACTGCCTAGTGAAGGCAGAACTATTTACACAAGTGTTAAAATGAGATTTTTTTCTTTTCATTCGAGAATCAAAATGTATATGTCAGACAGACTATTTATTTGCTGAATATTCCTGAGGGAGGGAGGGAGGGCAGTGTGTAGCTAGGACAGTTTTTCTCCCACATTGTAAGCAGAGTCTGAAGACATAATTAAATTGAAATCAAAGTGTCCCTTTTTCCTCCTTACACCAGATATGTGGCCAATAAATGGATGTTTTGGCTCCTCATATTGTGCTTAGATCATTTGCCTGTACTCCAGTCCCTTAGGACAAGCTCAGTCATAAGCCATTAGGCTTGAAAAAATTTTGAAAGAAACACTGCTGCTTTGCTGTCAGCATCTTGTCTTGAGAAATTTGACCAGTAGAGAACTTCTGGGCTGGAAGATGATGCTTTTGGGTCAGTGCAGTAGAATTCCCAGAGTTCTGTTGTCCCGATGCCTGGCAGAATTGACCTGCATAGCCAAGATATGTTGGTTCCACCTTTCCCCATAGACAGATAGATGTCTTTTTAAGTAGTTGTCAGGAGAGAGCAGAGCTGAAAGTGTAATTTAGTGGACCTGTTAACATGGTGCCTGGGGTTTTAAATACAAATGTCGTACTTCCTTTTCTCAGTAAATAAAACAGTCAGCAGTTTCAGCTGTTAGTGGGATACTTACTGGTCACCTTTGGCATGTTTTATAGGCTGGATTTTTCTGCCTTGTTTTGGGAGGCACTGACAGTCTGGTCCCAATGGGATCTATTTTTGTTGAGATTTTCAAAAGGGATGTTTTCATTATTTGTGAAATGTTTTTATGCTGCACACGGGTACTGTGCACTCTGTTTCCTGGAAAAAAATGCACTCTGTTTTATTGCTGGATTTAAAAGGGATAATTGGGGCTTTATCTTGATGGATGGTGTTTCTACTTGACTCTGTTTCAAGTTCCTCTTTCTCTACGTGTGGCAGATGACACAACTGCACTTACTTGTTCATCTTACTCCAATACGACTTGAAATGAGCTCACGCACTGCTTTAGTCGTTCTGTTTCTTCAGAACTGGATTTTGTATAGCTGGTGGCTGAATCTTGGCTTTGGGTAATAGCAATGTCTCATCATCAGAAATTGCTGGGACTGCAGTAATTCAGGGTTCAAGGGTTTGTGCTGTCCTCTACCACGTTGTTTCACCATATGGTACAACAGAGCTAGAGTCCAGGAGAAATGCAATGATGTCTTACAAATGTCTTCAGTACAAGAAAGTGAACTCTCATGTACTGTTTTCTTGGCTGGTAACGAGTTTACCCCTGACTTGACCCACTGAGGGTTTGTGATCTTGTTTGTCATATTTTCATATGTATTGTGCAGTCTTGGTTTTGCGCATCATAGCTTTAGAAACCTGGTGGTTCCATTTTGACTGGGCTAAGCTTATCCTTGTTACGCAGAAAGATTTTGTTGGGTTACTGTTGTGTGCTTTGTGCACCACACAAGGATTCTGTTACAGAGTAGTATTTGACCTCCAAAAATGGCATGAAGGTTTAATGTGGTAAAATTATCCCCAAAGCACAAGCAGCTTAAAGTCCATCCTAAACTGAAAGCAGTCCTTCCAGGAGAGGAGAGGTACAGCACTGATCTCAGTGAATGAAGACTACTTTTTTCCTAACTAAACATTTCTGAAAGTTCCTCTTTGAGGAACAAAATAAAAGGCAGATTAATTTCTGCGTTGTATAGAACTCCAGGAGTGTTTGCAGTCTCTCCTGGAATTGATGGCAACAGTACATAAAAAGTTCGGGAGTGCTTTTTAAGATTACTTTCTCTGTCACAACTTTTAGCAGTATTTTGTTGTTGTTTTAGGATTTGCTAGTGTTTGTTCTTTGTTCCAGTGATGCTTTAAAAGAGGGAAGGAGTATTTAGCTGCTAGGTCCACGGAAGTGTAAATATATTTACAGTCTATTGGACTGAGCACTCCATTCTTCTGTATAAAGTACAAAGCCTTGGTACTTCGTTAGCAAAAAGCCCAGTGGCTTGTGCGATTTTTGAATGTAAGGAATAGGCTTCAAAACTATTGAGCTCGAGTTGGAGACTGGATACCTTTGGACCAAATCTGTTGTTACTAGATGAAGTAGCCTTACCAGAAAGCCAAAAATGCGATGATCCTGTATAAAGCTACTCCTTAACCAGCCCTGTCACGTAGTGTCAGACTGGTTACTGCCTACTGTGAGCTCAGATTACCTATAAGTAACTAAGCACAAAGACATAGGCTCGGTCAGGAGACTTCAGATGTAGAATGAAGGCTCCCCTTCAAAGCGATTGTGTGCTGACCCCTTGTTTCAGAGTGCTGCCACCCTTCCCCTAACATGCATGTAGCCTTGTTTTCAAAGGCAGCCTTTTGGGGGAAGGATAACAGTGGGACTTGGGAACACCGGAGACAACAAGCCTCTTTTATTGTTGTAAAACCAAAATAGCAATCTGTATGAAACACAACAAAAATGAGTTAAGGTTAGGGACACTTTGTCTCCATGGGCATTTCTAGCTTCCTCAGTGTGGCATCTCTTCTGCAATGTGCCAGACATGCAAATGGTCTTCCGATGAGAAGACAAAGTTGCTCTGTTCAGGTGCCCAGCCAGCAGTGCTTGGCTCAGCTTTAAGCCATGGAAGTGAGCAGGTCTTGCGCTGACCAAGTTCCAGGGCAGTGGGTCTGACTGACTTAGCACAAACAATGGGACCCCTGGCCTGGCACAGTCCCAGGGGAACCCAGGGGCTCGGGGACGGCTCACTCATGGCACAGGGTCAACACTGAGCTCTGGGCACAAAGGAATTCTCACCCACTCTGAAAGTTGTTGAGCACCAATTTTCAAGAAACCTCATGGCAAAAAAAAATCTGGAGGTGTCATGTTTCTCCTCTCCTTTTTAATTCCTTTTTTTTTCCCTTGTAATTATAATTTCTGTTTAAAATAAATTTAAAATAATCTCTATAGACAATCAGAGGTCTTCTAGGAGACTCTACCCAAAAGGGTGCCAGCTCCACACTTGTGGGCCTCTTTCTTATACTAACTCATTTGAACTGATGCACTTTTCCTGTATTTTGCCTTTTTTAATTAGCTGCTTGTTCTTAAACAAAGATTTAAATGCATATTGTGTTGTGTCCCTTCTGCTTGTTGTTTTATCTTTCTTTAACTTTTTAAAGAAAATATATATATGCAGTGAGACTGAAGTACTACATGGAAGAGAAACATGCACAAGAAAATACGCCTATTAAGTCCCACCATTGTTTGAGCAGGTGTAACAATTTAATCAGAGGATTTTTTAAAAAAATATTTTGGATGGATATTTTACTTGTTTTGTCTGTAAATAGTGTACAAAAGTTTGTGTTATATGACAGTTTTAAGTGGTTGTAAGAAAATTAAAAAAAGATACTTAAACTGTTCATGATGGCTTTTGTATTAATATCATCGTAAGTACTGCTGCTTACCATGAGCAATTTTCCATCTTAGAGAACTGAAAAGCTGTCTGGCATGTTCCATGACTTGCATAAAAGGTAAATGCAAGCCACGTAAGTACCACTTGCAGAGGCTTCATGTTAAAGAACTTGATTGGGTTTATTCAGTTCTCTCAAATGCAGCAGTCCTCTTTATCAAAGCTTCTTCTGAGGTAACAGGTTTTGTTTCACAGAGTGCTGAAGCCAGTTAGTATACAGGAGCTGAGGACAGAACCTACAAATTGGGGTAATTTTCTTGTATTGCTTTCTTCGAACCTTGGAAGCTGCTTGATACAATCCAGTGCAAGCCTTGCAGGTGCTTCTGCTCCTTTCTGGATGGTTTTGTAAAGGTTAACACTACCCCAGCAAGCTGAAATTTTAAAACAAGCTGACTTTGCTTCCTCTGAATTACATGAGAGCCCACAGGATGTTTCAGAAACAACTTTGCCTTGCAAAGTTCTCCTTTCCTTACTTGGCATTCCAACAGATTGTACTCGGCACTTGTTTCTTGGCTGCACTTCAGTTACCTTGAGCTGATTTTACACTGGGTGCAGAAAACGCATAGGAGTGGGATGAAACTGATTTGCTTAACACTGTCTTTAGACCTCTATAAATATGTAGGATTTAACATAAATCTTCTGCTTGCCTTCACAGAGCACTGTCTGCTTGAGAGAAATCTGAAGGCTTGTGAATACTGCATAGCAGGAGGCAGTGATTTGTCTGCCATGGGTTTCAGAAGGGCTTATAGGAGTCATGAGGAGATGAAACCCTTGAAGAGGTATTTTGGGGGAATGATCTGGTTTAAAGCATGGGATATGGAGTAACATGAGGTATAAGCCCTTCGATTTATGTTTCCAGATTCATGTCTGAAACGTAAGTTTTATGTGTAAATAGTGTTAGGTAAATCTTTAACCAGTATAGAGGTCCAGGTCAGGTGTGTGTGTGGGATGTCTAATGTTCAGCAGCAGCTGTGAGAGCTTAGAAACTGCCCTGGGCCACAAAGTAAATAGGTCAAGTCCAGGTTGGAAATGCAGTGGTTGATGGCTGTTACCACTGTGTGCAAGGGGGAGAAAAAGCAACCTTCTTTGGTCCTTGTCCTTCCTGTTAGGTAACTATTTGCTCCCCTAACTCTTGCTTTTGGCAATTGAGGGCAGATGAGTGTTGACCTGGGGCCAGAAGCACTGGACATTTTGGCTGTGTGCTCTCTTGGTCAGAGAACTGAGAGCATTTCTTTTTCCATCTGCAACTTCCAGGCATTTATGGCACAGCCTAAGAATCAGAAAAATCAGTCTTGTGTGCCAATACTGTTTGGCATCACCTGCCAGGAAGGACAGTCACGTAGGTGGGTTTGTGATGTAGACACAACAAATGTTATTTGAGTAATTACTGCTTCATGTGCTCAGCCTTTTTTTCTGATAGACTTAAACATGTGCTTTTCGGGTCATATTTATAAGTGAATTCATATTTAGACAGGGATTTCAAATTATTTAAAGAAATTAAAGAAATTGTGTAAGAAAGCAATATAATGCAACAGGACCTGGGTTGATCCTGCACTAAAAACAAGAACTTAGTTTTGATGCCGTTCTGGCTGCTGACAATGAAGAGGGATATGGCACAATGGGGCCAATCAAGGCTCGCTGGCCAACAGGTCCAGTTTCATAGATAGAATTTCCAAATGAAAGTGCTGGCATGTTTTGTTTAATCCCTTGGGCAAGGGGGTTGCCCTTTTTAAAGGAAGAAACATTTTTGCTAAACAGTCCAGGTGATAATTTTCTCTTTCTAGGGTGATCGCAGACTTGCCTGACCCTGTGCCGTCTGGGCTAAGCACAGCCTCAGCTGCTGCGGTTCCGTCCCAGGGATTCCTCACAGCTGTGGCGCGGTTTAGAAAAGGGGGTGGGTGCTGGAGCCGGAGAGCCTTTGGCTGCTGGAGTCAGCCTTTGGATGCTCGAGCCAGTTTTGGATGCCGGAGCCAGCCACCGTTTGGCGGCTGCTCGCAGCGCCGGACCCTCATCTGCCGTGCTCATCAGCGGCAGCTCTCGGGCCTGATGGCTGTCAGCTCCCGAGGAGCCGGGGTCGGAGCCCTCTCCTGGGGCCGGTCGCTGTCCCCGGCACGGGCGGAGCGCTGAGGGCGGGGCGGGCCGGGCCGGGCGGTGACGCGGCGGGGC
>VZRL01002987.1:79838-119016 GCA_013397895.1 Origma solitaria
GGCCCGCCACAGGTATTGGCACAGTATTTTCACACATGTATGACATAGGTGTAGTCATAAATAACTCAACTTTTATTACCCAAACCTGGGAAAGGTATGGGGAAAACCCCACTGCCCATCCCTTTACTCTGTCTGACAAACTGTTTTAAGCAGTTTATTTACTAAGCTTGTTTTTCAGAAGACTGGTACCTTATCAGAGTGTGGCAGTGTTTGTTTTGGGCTACTTAGGAATGGCTGAGAAATCAGATATGAGTTGTATTCGTGAATAATTGAAATAGAAGATTCAGTTGGTTCTCTGCAGGTAGAAGGTTTGTGTCTGTCTGTGAGGAAAATATAATTATGCTGTAAAAGAGACTAGAGTGTGGGAGTCTGTTCCCTTTTTATGGCTTCCTTACAGTTTGTGTATGTACTCAGGGTGAGAAGGGTTTACAAGGGTGAGATGATTGGGTACAGGTGCAGTGAAGAATTGAGTAGGTGGGTGTGGTAGTTTTGCCTGGCCCAGTTTTTGCCAGTGAACAGGGTGGGGTACAAAGATGGCTCCTGCATGTCCAGAGTAAAGATTCTGGAAATTTTCCACCATGTCCAGCAGAGCCAGTCTCTGATGGCTCTGAAAATGATGGACATGCTGCTGGCCAAATCTGGGCCAATTAAAGATGTTAGTTACGCCTCTGTGAAAACATATTTAAGAAGAAATCAAAACAATGTGAGCACGCACTTCTTTTTAGCCAGGGAAGGAGGAGGAGGAGGTAAAAATATGTGCGGGAGAACAACAGGGAGGCACCAAGGTCAGTGGAGAAGGTGGGGGAGGAGGTGCTCTAGGCGCCGGAGCTGAAAACCCTCTGCCAGCCGTGGTGAAGACCATGGGGGAGCAGGTGGTCCCCCTGCAGCCCATGGAGTCCAGGGGATGCAGAGGACCCCTCACAGCCTGTGGGGAGGTGCCCACGCCAGAGGAGCAGGTAGATGCCTGCAGGAAGCTGTGATCCAGTGGGAGTCCCAGAGACTGAGAGTTGCAAAGGCCTTGCAAGAGAGAGAAAGGCCTTGCTCCCGGGATGGAAACAGCCTGACCTCGGCTTGGAATTCTGCAGCCTGGAGAGAGCATAGAAAGCAAACGTTGTAGGTGCCTGGCATTTAGCCAGGGTCAAACCCATGACAGTGGGGTTGCTGTTGAGAGTCACAGATGAAACAAAAGAAGAAACTCTTCTATTAAAAGATACCATATTTATTTATTTTAAGGTCCTCTCTTTGCTTACAGTACCTTAAAGAAAATACCTCAAAAGCTATATCCTTAATGCCAGTTAACTTTACAGCAAGGTTTTCCCACTTAAAAAGCTGTCCAAGGAGAAGGAATGCTTTTTCACATTAGCTAACTTAGTAGGTAATTTAGTAGAATTTGAAATGCCTTAGCAAAAATGTGCTTTTTAGAGGAATTATTTCATATTTACATGAAGATAAGGGAGTAATTTTATGGGAATTTTCTGGGGAGAAGGAATTAAAAGTAAGTCCAGTTGCCTTTAACAAAAAAGCATAAAGTAAGCTATTGGATACAAAAGGTCTAAACCATATGCTTTAGTTGTTTTCTATAGCAATTTTCATTCTGCTTGAGCAGACTTAGAAAATATGAAAATTTAATATCCTGTAACATCAACAGTGAAATACAAACCTCTGAGTAACAGCAACTAGTTTATTCTGCATGACATTCCTGAGATGCAGGGCAGTGACCAGCTAGCTTTATTAATAAAAGCATTTCTTAAAAAGATTTTATATTATTCTAACTTGGTAATTCTTCATCCTTGAATGTATTTGCTCTGAGTGATGCAGTGCATGTTCACATGAATTCTTGGGAACCCCTCAGCAGGGTTCTTTGTGTGTCTGATCTTAAAACATATCTCGTACAGAAGTTTCAAATCACAAATCGAAGCTTTCCTAGTCAGGAAAATATGAACAGCATTGGACTTGCACACCAGAACACAAGGTGTAAAATGCACTTCATTCATTTTCCTAGAACTCTCACAGGTGCAAGCTCCTGGTGAGCTGCCAGGTAAATGCAGAACTGGCATCCAGTGTGTGCTTGGGAATGAGTTCAAGGAGCACTCTTGGGCATCGCAGCAGCAGGGATGAACCCCTCTGCAGATAAAGACTGCTAAGACATGCTATTGAACTATGACAAAAGGCGAGGTTTGGGAGAGTGCGTTTTAAAAAAGCAGGAGGTGACAAAAGCTCCCCCGGGAGCAGCGGCACCGCGGGCGGGGGGGCAGCGGGGTCGGGCAGGACCCTGGACAGCTCCGCGGGGCCGCGGGCAGCCCTGGCCGGGTCACCCCGCGGCCCGGCCGAGAGCGAGCCCTGCCCTGCCCTGGCACAGCGCCGCTCTTGGGCCCCGCTCGCGTGTGGCGGCAGGGACGCGTTACCCTGACTGACAGCCTGCGGCCGCCGGGCAGCGCTGGGCTCATGCCGCTCCCTCCCGTCTGGCTGGGGGCCAGGGAGGAAACAGGATGGGCTGATGGTAGGAGAAATATGTGTTGTGCCCTTCCTCCTTCGGGCCCATTCCATGGCAATTAGTGGGGATCGGTATCGCAGTGCACTGCGGTAGCTGTTATTGTGTAGGTTAAGTGTCCGCTTGTAGCTGCAGGACTTGGAAAAGCCCTGTGAGGTCACTTTGGTCACGGCCAAGTAAATTGTGCCTTACAATGATCCAGTGTTTCCTCATCCCCAGATGGTGAGGTATCGCTTGCAGCCGTGTAATATTGCTGCTGCTTGTTTGTTTTAAATAAATCATCAGCCCTTCCAGTGCCTCTGTGATGTCTGAGCTGTGTTTGAGACAAATAGGAGAGATGCACTATGAGCTGTAGTGGAAAAAAATAAATCTAACTCTGGGTAAATTAGCAAAGTGAATTATTTTCTTTTACCATGCTAATATTGTAGTACTCTTTAACATGAAACATCTCTGTGGAATAAGTTCTGTTCCATTGTGAACTCTCCAGAAAAAGCCAGATCTTGCGGACAAATTTCATGCTGTACAAAAGCAAGTAATAATAGGGTTGGGAACTGCTTAGCTGTTCCTTTTTAAGTGAAGGAAATAAGATGTTATTTCATTAAATCTGCTTCCAAGATGTCCAATTCTTAGTTACCATAGATTGTAATAGCACTTTATTGGTCCTGATGTCCTGATCATGTCAGGTCATTAATATTTTGGTGTCACTAACTATCTTTGAAATGCCATGCTAGTAAAAGTTAAGACAATAAAAATAAGGCACCAGTTTAGACAAATAATCTGCAATCTCTAAGTCTCTATTTTTTAGGTCTACTTTGTCTTGCTGGCTCAGAAAGTGTTATATTTTCTTATTACTCAGATGATTGCTGGATGTAGTTGTAGGCCACATAATAAGATTGTTCTAAGTATAATTACACATGTCATTCACATTATGAAATGTTTAGGAAAAAGGATAAGTTATGTTGACATTTGTAAACTATTAAAATGATGAATTACCCAGAAACACTGAAGCTGTGTTTAATTAGGATGAACTTCTGGGCTGTTAGCTAGACTAGTGTTTAACTCTAAAGTGCATAGTGAATGTCTTCTTGACTGGTGTTTTGTAATTAAATCTGTAAGGAGCTGATTTGTACAGACACACAGGGTGCAGTTTTGCGTTCTGTGGTGATATTAATTTCATGGTTAATGAAGTTTGCATTCTTAAAGTGGTATTTAACAAGGTCTTATCTGTGTGGATTTTGTTGATGAAGTGAAAAATCAGGTCTGCCTTCTCATGCCTGCTGGTAGGAAATGCTTTGCATTCTCAAAGATTTCTTGATCTCAGCAAAATTTATTCCCTGTGAAACTCTGTTTGTTAAATCTCTGGCAGACTGAATACAAGCTCAGAGCTTGCATGAGTCTGCCTTTGCAGGTGGTGTGGTGTGGGGATGAGGGCTTAGTCAGGAATAACGAAACCTGTTCACAGTGATGATCATGATACTGAAGACCTGTTTTTCTGCCACTTAGCCTGAATCACACATTTTTAATATATTTCTTGTCATAACCTCACACATATGTTGTCATATCTAAGGAAGGTTGAGAATGAAAATGAGCTCAAATGGATTTACAGTTCATATTCCTCATAGCTCACTATTCAAGGTTGAGATTCGTAGTTCCAGGTGTGAGTTCAGAGACATGCAGAGCTACAGCAGAAGAAAGTGATGTCAAGGAAGTTATTAAACTTGGTTTTTTCTGGGTTTTGTGATGTTTTTTCCTCTAGATGTTGCACCTTTTTTTTACTAATAATTGGTTTTGTAATTTGATATGTTGTGATAAATTTTTGGTCATTTTACCTTCTGTCACATTTTTGGCTACCTCAGGTTCTAAAACCAATCGTTCCTCTGTTTGTAGTGATTAATATATATTGGCTTGTCTGAGAGAAGAGGAAAACTGTACTACAGTTCCTTTTTCATCTGGTGGTGGGACAGCAACTAGAGCTGGGGAGCAGCAGCTGGTCTGTGAGCTGCAGAGTGCTCAGGAAGTGAAGATTTGTGACAAGTTTATTTGGATGCTGCTGCTTTGAAAGGTCTCTCCATTGCTGTGCTTCACTGACACCGGGAAAGGGACGAACCAATGGAAGCATCTACCAATAGAGTTCATAACAACTATCTTAGACTGGCCAGTCCTCTTCAGAAAGTTGCTTACTTACGGAAACAGCCTTTGCTTGCTTTTTGTTTTTTCACTGGTTATTTTTTTCTTTCTCAAAAATACGGGATTTTTCCATGGTACAAAAATGACTTCAGAATTACACGCAGCTGTTCACAACTAGCAGTATATATTCTCTGTCTGTAATAATTTTTGAAGATGCTATGCTCTAAAATTTTAGTTCCTTTTTAGAATAATTGCTTTTGGTTTCTTGTGCTGGTGAAGCTTCTATTGAACATCTTCCAGCACACCTTTCTTGCTTTGAGGTAGGTGGTGTAACTAACAGCCTATGTTATTTTGTATACACAGGACTTAAATGCTTTCTTTGAAGAATAATTGTAATGTTAGGAGATGAAATAGTCTAAGGAGCTTTAAAATTTGCAGGGGGGGGAACCCCACCCTCCTCCATGTAATCTGAAAACCTTGAGTTACTTATGGCAGTATGTTTTCACTGCTGGCATTAGGTTTTGGTGTTACGGAGTAAAAAGCCTCTTGCAGGTGGAAATTGTTACATGATTTCCACCTGATTTCAGGAATTTAATTTATGAAGTGTATACCTAGTGGTTAGATACATTCTATCAAAGAAGTCTGTATAGTTGTCTTCTGGCTGTCCTTTCTTGGTATTTGATCATGGGTAAAGAGAATGTATGAAAGTAGGTTGTGTATCTTTTGTTCCTTTTAAAACAGTTGGTGTTGCATGAAATGTCTGTCCTGCCGTTCAATGCTCTGATAATTCCAGTCTAGAAAGACTGAATCGGGTAAGCAAAGCTCTTTAGAATTTAAATGGCCTCTGAACATACAGTTTACATCTACCTTTGGCCTCCTTGATATTTACTGTTTATCATGTCTTTTAAAATTTTTTACAGTTTTCCTTTTACTTCCATTTTGTATCTGAACTTAGATTTCAGGTTTGCTTTTTGCTTTTAAAACTGCTACAGTTTCTGCCTTGCTTAATATTTTAATAAATGGTGATTGAGGTTGAAGCTGTGCTTTGGCAGTTCTGCCAAGTTCTGTTCCCAAGAGCTGATTTAAAACAAGCAGCTTGAATGACTTAAAGTTCATTGATATCTGTTGTCATACTAATAACCCTCAGAAAGCTTCATGTATTATTGAGTGATCTTGTGAATGCTGTACGTGAAAATGGTGTTGTGAATCGTAAATTGCTGCTTAGTGCACATTAATATGGATTGATTCTATTTGTTTTGTACTAAATAATTCATGTTTCCCAAATGGTTCTGATTTCTAACAGAGAAAAAAATCCACTCAAACACAACAGACTGTATTTTTCAGTCTTCACTGGGTGCTTGTATTGCATGACAGGAATGGTACAGCTGTTTTTCTAGCAACCTTTCTCATTTGGTAGCTGTTTAATGATACCTGGTTTAGAGTATAAACGTGTTTGCAGGAGGGCTCTGTAGTAACTTTCTAAATCCAGTCTCACAGGCATTTTCACTGGAAGCTTAGATTTGCTTTGCTTTAACTGTCTCATACCTGTTGAAGAAACAGAATAACAAATGCTTCTGTCTCTGAAAGTGCTGGGAAACTTTGATTTATTACAACTTTCAAACAGAGCACACCTTGACCCAACAGTGCTGTGTATGCTAAATGCAAAGATAACAAATGCCTGTCTCTTAAGACTGAATTTTAGATTTTAACTTCATTATTTGGATAAATATTTCCTAAGCTACTTGTGCTGTTTACCTTAGAATTCTTAGAGCAGTTACTTGCAGCCCTTTATTTTTAGTATTGCCATGGCTTTGAGGAAGCTAAGGGCTGGATGCTTCTGTTTATGTGGTGTGTTGTACATGCATTTTATGGCTTCTAAAGTGCTGCTCTCTGGGGAGACAGCAAATAGGTTAGCAGTCAAAAGTGAGCAGTTGTGTCTAATTCTTCCTCTGCTAAGTTAGTTTAGCTGTTTTAAAAGTAAGCTTTAAAAAAAGGAAAAAAAAAGGGAAAAAAGCTCCATGGCAATGGCAACTGATGTGGTGTATCTGGGCTGCTAAGACATATTTTGTTTCCTTTATTGACAGCTAAGTTAATGCATGTGTCAGAGCCAAACTGTCATGTGCTACTAGGATGCACGAGATCAGTCTTGCTGAAATTGTCTTAGGCTGAGTTGTATGCAGGTAATACGATTTATTTGTGTGTCCCACAGCCAATCTATACAAGATAAGGATTTAGAAATTTTTTTTTAAGCTTCATGTATGTACACATTAGGAATAAAAAACTCATCAGCCTCATATAATGCATTTGACTGCCTTTCCTGAAGCAGCAAAATAATCTGATTTATTCCAAAGCTCAGGTAGCAGTATTTACGGTTCTTTTCCTGATAGTGATTTGTCCTCTCCTCCCCTGCACTGTGAAAGGGAGTTTCACTTTGTGATAGCTATTCCCTAGAGAATGCCTATAAAGTTTTAGCTCTCACTAAACCTTTGCAGGGACAAAATTTACAGGTAGATTTTTAGCTGGTTGTGGAAGCAGGTAGGAAGTGAATCTTTTTATGCTTTAGGTAGCTTCCAGTTACTGTATTTCACCAGCATTTATCCAGCAAGCACTTCTGCCCATGTGATAAATTATGTGAAATCCAGTGTTGACACCTTGTTTTCAGTCATCTCATGTCACCTGTGTTGAGACAAAGAGCCCAGGTCATGATGCAGCTGGGCTTGGTGAATGCTCGGCGCTGGTGTGTTTAACTTTGCAATAAAGAGAGCCCCTTGTTCTCTGCTCTGACAAAAGTGCCAGTCAGCCCACAAAGGTTTTGCTGCCTTAACCACGATGTTATCCTTGCTGCTGCCAGTGGAACAGAGAGCCTGGGACAAGATCTATGCTTTGCAGGTACCTCGTGGCTGTCCAGACACTGCATCTTTAGTCTGACGTGTCCCTGAATAACTAACTGGCTGGCTCATTAAACTTTACTGTGTCCAGCGTTTCCATAAAGTTTCTCCCTGGGTGACCATCTTCAATGGACCGGTTCTTTATTACACTACAGAACCATTAAGACCAAGGGCACAGTGGAATTAAGAAAGGGTTGGGTACTTGCATGGCTAATACTGTTTTCTGTCTTACAGAAATTTTTAAAATCCTTTTTGGTGGGCAGCAAATCTGGGGGCTCATACGCTTCATAGTATATCAGTCTAGTAGTGACTAGAATAAAATTTTCCCATGAGTGAGTTATTCCATAACTTTTTCCATCATGAAGAAACCATGGTTCCTGGTATCTTTCTCCAATGCAGCAGTATCCCTGAAAATGAGTTCTAGTCCAGTAAAATTTCTGCTTTAGTATAATGGATGTCTTAAGTGTTGAGAAGTCTGGGTCCTTAAGCGAAAATATAATGTAGAATTCTGGGGCCCTTATGTGGGGAAATAAGCAGCAGGATTTCAGGGTGTCCTGCATTTCAGCATGTAACTAATGGGACATAGGAATAGAAGGAAGAATTTGCAGTAGGGTAAAAATTGAATTGCTAAGAGCATAGTGCATTTTTGGGCTGCACAAATGGGCAGTACACCAAAACTACTGCTTCTTTTGAACTTTTTTGCAATCACATTTATTATCTCTCTTAAAAGAGATGCACACAGAATTCTTTTCTTTTTTTTTTTAACTCTTGAGTATGGGGAGATGCTGAGCTTGTAAGTGCTGCAAAAGCTTTTGGCAATTGAGTGGTATATGGTTTACACACCTATATATCTTTTGCAAGGCATCATTGTATCCTTTTCTCATTGGACGTGTTGTTTCCTGCACAGGTAATTCTAAAAAGAAAAATTCTGTTTTGGGGAACTCTTACATATAATCTTATGTTACTTACTCTCAATTTGCTGCTACCAAAACAGTAGTGGGAAGGGGACAAAGTGAAATGGCAAGACAAGCCTCTCAAAGGCTTTACTTTAACAGTAAAGAGATGTAAGTTCCAATTAATGATAAAGATCACAAATAACATGGAATTCGCCGGTAGTTGTCATTCCACAGTCATGTGAATTTTCAGGAATTATTACTGTGCATTTGTTTGTTCAGAACAGACATGGTTTTCCCACTGTTACAGGAAAGTGTTGATACTAACAAGTAGAACAGTGTTTTTCAAAGTCTTCCTAAACAGAATTTTAAAAAATAAAAATCTGGCCTGCATATGTAGTTGACTTTACAAGTTTTTTACAGGGTTAGAAATTGCAGGTTCAGATTTGTGAGGCATATGGTCTGATAACCAAATGTTCTGAAAATAGTGCCATTCTCTGAGAGTGGCCGTATGAAGATCTGCATCTCATTCTGAGCTCGGGTGCTACTGCTTGGTGTAACTTCAGCTGTTACTCCATACACAGTGAGCAAAGAGCCTTGTACAGGAAACTTGTAATACTTGTCAGGAATGCTGGAAATCATGTGAATCAATACCAAAGTAGCTTGCAGATCCCAGCAGTCGTGCTCTGAGGGCTGTGTTGGAGGATCTGGTTGCAAACATGTTATTTGGGAAGCTCAAACTGCGGCAGCTTTCTTACTGTTAAATTCCGTTAAATTCTACGTGTGTGTGTGTGTGTGTGATTTTCAGTTAGCTATACTTTAATCCTTTGACAATTGGTTCAAATCTTGGACCTTTTAAAGCATCAGATCACAGAAAAATGAGTTTTAGACTTACAGGCCAACTTTTATTGGAAAGGACTCCAAATGTCACCTGCTTCCACTTCCTCCTCAGAGCAGGGCCAGCCTATATCTCCTTGCTTGGAGAATTGTCCAGGCGAATTTTCAAGGTCTGTCAGACTGCAGTTGCTGCACATTCTTTGGGCAACTTCTTGCAGAGTTTAATTGCTCTCACTGGAAATTTTTTACTTCTTTCACCCTGGGTTTTCCCTGGCTGCAATTTGTGGCTGTTTCTTGTGGTCTGTGCACTTGTGAGAAGGGTCCAGTTCTGTCCCACTGAAACTGCCCGCACACATGAGGAAGTGTGAATGGGATGTGCAAATGTGATCCTCACCAATTTTCTTCCTTTTCTCTTTGGCCAGTTCAGCTGTCGCTTTGCTGAGGCCTGCTGGCAGAATTGTGTAAGGGGTTTATGAAGTGAAATGTTTAGTCACGTCCTTTGTCTGTGACCCATCACTGAAAAGGTTTTGAGAAGCACTGGAAATACAGGTGAAATTCCCAGCTCTCTCCTCAGAAGAGCAGTATTGTCATAGTGCAGCTGCAATGCAGAGGACATCAAACATGTTGATTTTACTTCTTTTTAATTTCAAATTAATGATCTAGAGAAATCTTAGATCTTTACTGGGGTCAGAAAGATTCTTATTGTGAACTGCCAGAACCTGCATCTAAGAATTGCAGTAATGCATGATATGTAGTGAGATGAGCCAGTTTTGTGCTGCTTCAAGAGCAGCCATGCAGAAACTTGGAGTTCTTGAATCCATATTGAAGTTACTACAGAGCAGCAAAATAGTTTCTGTGGGACTTCTTGAGGAGGTGAAGGAGAGAAAGGAAAGCTGGATTTCAAGTGTTGCTTTGCATATTGACAATTTGGAGAGGTTTTATTTTATTTCTTGTTTCTCTTCTGGCCTTTATTCTTCCCTATGAGTCTTCTGAAATTCTGATTGCAAAACTGCTATGTTAAAGTAAGTGTTAGAAACCCTTCCACAGTACTCTGGCATTAATTATTCCTAGAATTTCAATGAAGTGGGAAGACAATTCAATGAACTTGAATTTTGCATTAGCAATACTGTGTCTTATATGCTTATCTATTATCTGTCCATCTGGCAGCCCACATACTTGTTGGCAGAAGTGCTTTTATTTCCTTTCCTAAAAAGTTCTGGCACTGAATGCATAAACAAGTAGTACTTCCTTCTTCATTTATAATTCAGCATGAAATTCTGAACATTATTAGTTAATTAATATTAACTCTGGTGAATTCTTGCTGGTGCAAGTGCAGCGCTCCGAGTGGGAGCATATGGAGCGGCACCACGTCCTCGCAGGCAGGAGCCGGCAGCTTGAGATCCATCTGTCAGCTGACACATGCACGAGCCTGAGTTTGTGCTGAGACTGCCAAGAGAAACTGGGAGTGGGGCTGGGAACAGCAATCCTGACATCTTTGGGGGGAGGGCGAGGGGGAAAATTGCTTTCCCCTCTCCAGTTTGATAGGTGCTTAAAAACTGCCAATAAAGATGCTGTAAAAAGTGTGCTGGCTTTTTTTCCAAACTTAATGCATGAACAGAGACCATGCTGAGGATCCTGAGCTTACCAGTGTGGTTGTCTACAGCCTGTTGGGCTTTTGCTCAGTTTAGTTCCTGGGAAGGCTCAAATTCTGCATCAGGGCTATGTTGGGAAGTGGCTGGCGCTGTCTGGGTCTGTCAGAAACACCTGATGCTCACAGACACTGCTGCAAGGAGCTGGGCTGGGAAAACAGCACTTCCACATGGATCTACTGCGATTTCTACTGAATATGTATAGGTACATATTCATCAAGATGCACCTCCTAAAGATTTTACTCATTTAATCTGGGAGGATGGATGTTTCTGGTGTGATCAGCCATTCAGTACATTCCCAAAAGACAAATGCAGAGGCTTTCCAAGTTTGTTTTCTGTTTAATGTTAACTCAGATGATATGTTGTGTTTCTAGAACTGGCCAGAAAAACACAGACCTTCTCAAGTCTGTTTCTCAGTACAAATAAAATTTGAAATGGTGTTAGTTGAAATGCTTTTCAATGTCCTCTTCCAAAATGAGTTTTTGTGAATTCTTTAAAGAAATTAATGAATCCACAGCCATTATACAACTCCATAGCAATAACAGACAAAAGCCTAAGCTTGGAATTAATCCCTGCCCAAAACATGCACACCTTAGCAGTTTAATTCCATTTTGTCTGCAGAAGAGCATCTGGCATTAACTCTGCAGTGAGTTGAAAACTTCTGTTTTTTGCATTTGTTTTGTGATACTTTGTGGCTTCCTGTTGTTACACAAAAGTGCCACTAATTAAAGTAATCCATAATGTGACTGGGGAGGACTTGTCATAAGTAACAAACTGGTTAACTTGGCTGAGAGTTGTTCATTTTTAACAGAAGTTTTATATTTATGTCATGTTGTTCACAGGAAAACTGCTGGTGAATGTTACTATTACAGCTTTATCTTTGGTGTAAATGTACAGTCTTTTCATCTTGTCACTAATTTCTTGTGGGGGTGAAACAGTTTCTCTCTGCTGTCAGAAGCAGTGACAGACAGTGAGATGGCAGCTTGGTGCTCCCTGAAAGTGCTGCCCCTCCACCTTGGAGGTGTTTTATTTAATTGTTTTATGAGGACAGTTGACTTTGGGGAAAATTGCCTTACTTGTGAAAAAGTTATGATTGGTTCAGAAGCCAGAATGTGGTTTAAAGGCTTTTAAGCTGGCCAAGTATGACTTACACAGAGCATCCTGTGTTAAACTGAAATTCATCACTAATACCAGGAGAAGCAGGTTAAGATACCTGTTGATATTTTGCCTCTCTATACCTGCTATGGTTTGTGCCTCTTTAGTCATTATCTCTGCAGTTTGAAGGGGTGGAGGGGAATCAAGGCTTCTTTATTTCTTATAAGAGATCATTTCTGAAATAAAAGCCTAAATAATTCTTTTTCAAGATTTATGCTGAAGGTGCTAGAGAGTGGTTGTGAGATTTCAGGGAAGGAAGTAAAACCCATATGTAAAACTCATCCTTAGTGGAAAGGTTTTGCATTACTAATTCACTTGATTTCTTTCTGATATTGTAGACTGCCCCATATTATGAGAGTCCTTTCTAGTTTGACTTTGGGTCTCCAGTGAGGAGAAGAAACAGGTCTTTCTAATACCTTCTTTCCTATTGGAAATTTAATTTTCTGGATGGGCAGTTGTAAACTCTCAGGCCAATGGAATGGTGGTTGGACATGGATAATTGTTTCTTGTGAGGGACGTTGGAGTCAGAGGGTGGAGCTCAAGGAATTCAGAGGTGACAGAAGGGAGACAGTTTCTTTAAAAATGGATCCTTGGACTTTGATAAAGCAAAGTGCAGTAGTGGAAGTTCTAATTTACCGAAGAATGTCACATTTCTGCAAGATAATTTGCTTTCATTTTTCTATAGTTTTGTTGCTTTGGAGTTGCTGATTATCTTCAATTATTTATTTTTTTTTCTTCCTAGTAAAACGCTTCAGAGAACCAAAGCATGAAAGACGTCCCTGGAGGATATGGTATGTTTCTGCATGCTTTATTCTTAACTTCTTTTTCTCTTGCATGTTTTAGAAATTGAAGGGATGATTTTTGTGTATGATGATTTTAAAAAAGTGATGACAAGAAACTGGTAACTGTCAGTGAGGAACCAAAAAAGTTACCAAAATAGGTGAGTCAGGTTACCTTCTGTGTGTTTCTGGCTAGTCATTTCTTACTGAACAATTCCAGGAATCTGTAGAGATGTGCATTTAGACAAAAAGCTTCAAGTTGTGCTTCTTCCTGAAGATGGAAACTTAGAGTAGCCCTAAGATGCATCTGAACATCTACAAACTTTATAAGCTTGGAAGATCATCTCAGCGGGGCTTAAATAAAATTCCATGTTTTGTAGCTATCCTACTATGTATGAAATAGAAAACAGTATGATAAAAGATATAAATAAATCAACTGTAGAAAGTACAAGATATAAAAAGTATATTTGTGTTTATTATATTTTAAAAGTTATTGGATTGAAACAATGCCAACATAAGCTGTACCAATTTTGAGACTGGTGTAAGTATAAAGCTGCCATTCCGCTAGTTCACGACTTCAGTGGTTTAAATTCCTCCCATACAATGCTGCTTTTCAAAACTAATCCTGACCTCTATTTTAGTGAAAAAATAAGTACAAATCTATGTGTACTACAGTCTACCTCGGCCTGAAATTCTGACAAGTGCACTGATAGGCCTTAATTTTTAAGGAAAGAATCTTGTTCTGGGACTCAAGTATTGTTATTTATAGCATGGTGAACTGATTAGATAAGTAACTCACTGGCTTCCTGCCTCATCTCCAACACTCTGCTTTCTGTGTCATGCAGTGAAAAAAGAGATTGAACTTTAAGACAGTTATCAAGGAGGGTAGGTGAATTCGAGCATAAAATGTCATTTGGATCTGTTGGGGTGTTTAGATCTTTTTAGACATGGAAACAACAGGCAAAATGGTTGTTTTTCTGTATAATACAAAGAACACGCTCTTGCTTGCAGAGTACTTTTGTTGTGATTCCTATGTTTTACATTTAATAAAACATCCACTGAAGGTTTTGGTTTCGTGCAAAGGATGTTGATAAAAGAGCAGTAAGGCCTGGAGTCAATACTGAATCACTCTCTAAGCAGGGTTTTATGTTTTCCCCTTGAGTAGCAAACTGTTTTCTCTCTGACTTTGTCATCTGCTTTGGAGATAATACTGTCAAGGTTAGAATTCTTTTGCAGTGTGTTCTAAGCTCTGCACTATAGATAAAATTCAGTGAAACCACTTCATGCTTTCAGGTGAAAAATATGCTGGCTTTTAAATTAACTACTGTATATAAAGGACTCATTAGTCACTATTAAGTTGTTCGCCCACAAGCACATGATGAGGATTTTATTTTTGCCTGTGCCATAGGCTTGCTAAAAATGCATAAACATAAAAGGTCCGAAATACCTATCAGGGCTGGGATACTCATTGTTTCCAGGAGGTTATTAAAGACTTAGCTAGATTTAGTCAGGATTAGCTCTTGGATAATGCATATGATACCAAGAGGATATCCGTAGACTTTACGTTTACAGTGGTAGGTTTCAAGTTAATATGATTTGAGTTATTGTTAGAAAAAAAAGAGAGGCAGAATTGAAAATGGAACATTGTTAAATAAAAGCTAAATACCATGATACTTTTATCATTCTGATGTTCTCATTTAGGAAAAAAAATTAAAATAGACATGAAGCTTTAATTAACATAGATTTGAAATGTCTGGCTGTGTTGTAAACAGTTTTTTGTGTCTTAAAACTGTTTTTACTCTACACAGGTTTTTAGATACTTCCAAGCAAGCCATAGGGATGTTGTTCATCCACTTTGCAAATGTCTATTTATCAGACCTTACAGAAGAAGACCCTTGTTCACTGTGAGTGTTTAATTTTGGAATAATTGGTCTTTATGGAAGTTCTGTAGCTGAGTTTGATGGTGTATGTAGATAGAGCTGAGAAACCAGTTTTCATGGTAAAAATCAGTCACTTTAAGAAACCTGTGGTTTAAACTTAGTTAAGGATCAGGATTCTTCTCTTTAAATTCATGGCTGGTAGATTTCTGGACTGTGTGTAGGTATTTTAAACCAAAGGCAAAGCCTTTCTGCTTGTCCCTCTCCAGTGAATGAATGAGGACTTGGGGTGCACATCGCAGTTTAAGTCTGTTTACTGAAGGAGGTGCTGGCACCTAAGGAATTTAATATCTAGTTGTGTTCACTGTGGTAAAGCAAGGCTCTAATATAAAGTCAGGTTGCTTTGAGGGTTATTTAGCAAAAATCATTTGTGTTAGTATTTGCTTCTAAAACCTACATTGGCTGCTGCAGTATTATTTTCATTTTGTTAAAAATGGGAAATCTTGTTCGGTAGCCAGGCAGTTGGTACAGAAATTAATTCTGCAATGTCACGCTTGGAGCAGTGTGACTAAATAGATAAGCATTTCTCTGTAGTGTATTAAACCTGCAGATTTTATGACTAAGACCCCGACAGGCTCTTTACAGGAGCTCCTGAAGCAAATGGTAATTGTTTGGGTTTGTTCTTGATAAGGCTCATGCTCAAAGTAGCTTACACATTGCTGGTAATGGGAGCTGTGAAATTACTTTTAAAACCCCAGTAATTTGCCTTTTAGAGACAATCCGGTTCCTTTCAATGGCATCTGCTCACTTGTTGTTCTTTGGTAAACAAAGGAGACACACAGCTCAAGGAATATGCTTGTGTTGCTGCACAACAGTTTTATATCCCTTGCTCCTCCTTGGCTTCTTTTGTGCTCCTACATGGTATAAATGTGCAAGAACACTGCTTTTCTCCTCCCACCACAAAGCATTTTGTTAGGCAAAATGTATTTATTTTAGCACATTAACTGTGAAGTTTGAGTGAGAATTATGGCAGTTTCAATAATACCAGGCATCGTTGTAGGATTTTCCTTGCTTATAGATTTAAGAATTTCCTGATAGGTTAAAGAGCTGGTAGGGGCAAATTACTTTCATTCCATTTTTATAACTCAAAGTGTATATTCAAGTAAAGTAACAAAAGCATGTCAAAATCGTCAGTGTTTAAAGCTAAAGCACAATAGTGTATTACAGTATTTTAAAATTAAAAATACCTTTTTGCTGTGTTTTCAAAGTAAAGGGTTTACTGATGTGCATTCTCTTCTGCAGTCTACATATTTTTATTTTCAAATCCCACGTTTAATGTAAGTGTAGTATGACACAAAATAAGTTAGAGAGTGGGGTTATTCAGTGTTCTCAGGATAACAGAAATTACAATGGGGAGCTGTATAATTTCTCAGACAAGAGTGCAGGTTCTTGATAGCAGAAAAATTACCATAGCATTAACCAAAGCCTATCTTAGGAAAAATATTTCTTAAATTTGCAAGAGGGTCCGAATTTCCCTGGCAGCAGCAGCACAGCAGTTCTGTTTGTGCCGGGTATCCGTGGGCAGGCTAGGAACAGACATCCCAGGGCGAGCTCGGGAATCCCGGGCACCCTTGGCCTGTGCCTGGGCCCTCATTGGCTGTGCAATAGGTGCGGGCACCTCTGCTTTCCCTTCTCGTGCTGCTGCCTTCCTGCTGCGGGCTTACAGCAGCCTCTTGTGGCCTCAGCGTGACTCGTGCAGGCTTCGAATTGCCGGGGTTCCTCTGCAAACACTAAGCCTTGATTTTAAAGTTTGACTAATGCAAAGTTAATTAAAACTCAGATTTGGTGGACAATTATTAGAAATTTTTTGGCTCTTTAAAGACAGAAGCAAAATATTGAGACTGATAAAACTATTTAAATTTTAGGTTAGCTGTGTAATTGCAGAAGTGGGTAAATCATTGCTCTCAATACTCTGGCTTCTCAACATAGTTACAGATCTTTTATCAATCATGGTGTTTAATTACCGTGAGCCTGTAGAAAACGGACCCTGACTCCTTGTTTTCTTTTCTATTTTTCCTTTCAGGTACCTTATCAACTTCTTGTTGGATGCCACATTAGGAATGCTGCTAATCTACATCGGGATCCGTGCCGTGAGCAGCATTGTGGAATGGCAGCAATGGGAGTCCCTTCGCTTTGGGGAATATGGTAAATGTTCCTGTTCTGGCACTGAAATGATTCTCAGGGTAGAATCTCAGAGTATTTCAGCAAGTGGCTAACTCATCTTAAAATCACTTTACATCATTTTAATATTGCACTTGCAATGATGGTTCTTTTAAGTTCTTAAATAAGCTTGCACCTTCTGTCTTAGGAGGCTTAACAAGTCTCTAAGCATTTACTGAGTTTGGAACAACTGCTTGAATTTTTATTTTTTTAAGGAGTGATTCAACAAATTATTATATTGGCTAATCTCATGGAAAAAATACCAGCATGATAAATTTAGTCTGAAACACTTCTAAAAATATGATTGTTGGAAGGTCATTTCCTACTAAAGCTTTCACTGAACCACGTGCCATTGTCTGAAGATACAGACCAAGAGTTCTGCCAGTCCTCTTTAAACAGCCACATCCCTTCAGTGAAGGGAATGGCAAAATGGCCTCATGTAATGTTCACTCAAGCCTGTGCACGTAGGGCCTGCATCCTTGGTGTAAAATGTGTGTGTCTTTGGTACAGCTGAGGGACAGACTGTGAAATCACCTTCAGGTGAAGTTGCAGAGTTTATCTTCCATTACATTACACAGAAGTCCACTGATGTGCCGAAGTTGTGGATTTGCAGCTGCAGTTGAGTATCACTCATAGTCAACATCAACATTTAATTTTGTTCAGTCTGTTATTTTCAGATTGCTGAAAATGAAGGTTTTGTATATGTGCTAGACATCACATTTGAAGCTCCTTGAGATAGGAATGGGAGGAGATGTTGCCTTGTAAGTGAACTGTGGCTCTTCATCAGAGAGAAAAACAAAAAACCCAGTGGCTTGGGGGGGAAAAAGTTTAAGAAAGTTAAAAATGCTTGCCTAACAAATTAAGAGCTTTCACAGCAATTTTGTAATTATTATTGGTATGGTTTTGGTTTTGTAAATGTCTTCGGTTTTAATGGTCATGAGTAGCTGACAGAACTAAGAATAAATTAAGGCCTTGTGAAATTGCAGCATTTTAAAAGCTTGAGAATTTTGCAATCAAATAGTATTAATTGCTCTTTGCTTTAATGTCAGAGTTTTAGAGATGATAAGAAACTTAGGAGAAACTTAACTGCCCTGCCATGTAGGGCATGTTAGATTTATATAGATTTAATGTGTATCTTTCAGGGTACAGTTTATGGCCAATTAAGCTGTTTAAATCAGCACTGCCACAACCCTGTTTATCTGGTTTTTTCCCACGTGCCACAGTCCAGTATTTCCACTCTTTTCCTTGGACTGGTGTATATCTGACTCTTCAGGGAATTGACCAAGAGAGCTAAACCATGAAAAAATTCACTAGATGTAGAAAAAGTAAATAATTCTTCTGGTCAGTCCCCATACTTGTATCTCTAAGGGATTAGATAAGCACCAATGCCCAGGGAAGGGAAAAGGGCAGGGAAGGAGATGAGACCTCTTGCCCAGAGTCCAGTTTTCTGATTGTTGGTTTGGCTGGAAGCCATTTAAAGATGTTTGAGCAGCTTTCAGCCCGTATAAAACTGGGTCTCCATTTAGAGCAAAAAAATTGTTGTATCTATTACAGTTATAGGTAGGTGCTTGTAATCATGTCAGATACTAGATTTTATTTCTTCCTAATAACATTCTGGGGAGGGTGGTTTGTGTAATCTGTTGTCCTTTCCCATTTTAATGTTCTTTTGGCAATAAGCACTCTGTGTGGATGGGGAGATGTGGGGAGTATATTCACTCTCCTGAAATTTCTCTATTTCCTATTGACTTTCAAAATTAATCTGGTTTTATTTTAGTTATGAGGCATTTCTGACTTCAGTGACTAAGCTCTTAAAATCAACAAATGAACCTGTGTTCTTCTGTGGCAGTGGTCTGTGGCTGCTCCATTATTATCACTTTGAATTAGGAGATCTGAAACACCTGAACCTGTTTATTGAGCATTCTCCTGTCTGTGTGTGTGTGTATAAGTGATGTATGAAATTACATAAATCCTCTTTACTTAGTTGTTCTAACATCAGATCATTTTATTAGTCACTAGCTTTCTTACCTGCATCTTTATTAATGTGCTATCCTGACCTAGTGTATTTCAAGGTATTGTAGGGACTGTTTTAAAGCATACTGCAAATCTGTGTTTCCATTAATCATGTAGGAGAAGCTTCGGGTATAAAGAGAATTAGAGAGCAGATGGAAAGTTATTAGTTTTGGCTGTGCAGTAAGGTTAGGCCCTCTGTAAGAAATCCCATCTAAAAGGACAAGTTGCATTGGATCATGTGCTGTCATCATCAGTTAAATGTCCCTGTTGTTTCTGAAGTGAAAACCCTCATAACACCAGTGTATTTAAAATTTTTCAGTTTGACCCAAAAGCACTCTTTATTTTTCATAAGATTATTTAAAATAAAGTAAGTAGGGTAGAAGAGGGGACTAAAATGCAGTTCTGTGGGGTTGCAAGTGTGTTTAGAACTTGGTATTTTGACATTAAATATGGATGTTTAGTATAGAATTACAGAATGGTTTGGAAGAGAACTCAAAGACCATCTCATTCCACCCCTGCCATGGGCAAGGACGTCTTCCACTATCCCAGGTTGCTCCAGGCCCCATCCAGCCTGGCCTTGGACGCTTCCAGGGATCCAGGGGCAGCCACAGCTTCTCTGGACACCTTGTGCCAGGGCCTCACCACCCTCCCAGGGAAGAATTTTTTCCCAATATCCCATCTAACGCTGCCTTCTGGCAGTGGGAAGCCATTCCCCCTTTTCCTCTTACTCCATGGCTTTGTCCAGAGTCCCTCTCCAGATCTCTTGGAGCCCCTTCAGGTACTGAAATGCTGCAATAAAGTCACACTGGAGCCTTCTTTTCTCCACACTTCTCTATTTTCCACCCCATGGTTCAGTGAAAAGTATCAGTCTTGGGGCATTTTATCTGAAGCAGTAAAGTCAAGTCCTCAGCTTGGAGATCAGTGGGATTTCAGTTTGTTTGTAAGTGTGGGAAAACAAACGGGTGCCTGCCTTCCACCCCCAGACAAGTCTCTTCTTGTGACTGAGTGGTGTTTGTGTTTCTAGAGCCTAAATAATCATTTGTCTCAAGTTAGTTCTCACTGTGAGCTCATTTCCCTTCTTAGCTCTATTACTTGATCCCTGGTGATTCATTACTTGAAGCTGTCGCAAAAATAGCAGTGTCCTGCTGGTTTTAAAAGCCTCTTCTTTATATGGAGGATAGTTTTTAAGCATAAATGCCTCAAGGAAGGAATGGATACCAAAATATCAGCATTTATAAATGGTGGCTGTTTGTACAGCAAAATAGCGCTGCAGTCTGATTTATGAACAAAGGACCATGATGCTCCCTAGAGGGTTTTTTTACATCAGAATTTTAAATTTTATTGGATTTGTCTTCATGTCTCTGGTTTTGCATTTTAAGATTCGTTACATCAGCAGTTGGATTTTAATAGAAGTGCAGAATCAGTTAATATATTTGAGCGTGTAAAGAGGAGAAAAGCAGTCATGATCTGTACTGAAAAGAATGTTCCCTGCGTTCTCCTTCCCTTCTTGTCTTGAGCTACTTTAGCTGCTGCAAGTAGAAAACAGGTGATAAATCCCTCTTGGTGATTATAAGCTCTATTGGCAACTGAATGGTGCTGTGGCCTCAGTGCTTGGCTTTGTCTCTTCCTGGCAGAGCTCACAAACTGTATTTGATACATCTTTTCCCTCCAGCTCTTCATTTGCCACTTGCAGAGCAACTTACTTACAGCCATACGGGGTAGATAGCACTGACTTCAAAACTATTTAAAATTTGTTTTGGAGTAGTTCTGTGAGTTGGCATTTCCTTAAGAAAAATTTTCAGGATCTAAAGAACAGAAAGCAGTTGCAGGATAGAGGACTAACAGGTATTTGGTTCTAGAACCATCTCTGAACATATGTCTACAAAGCAGCTGATGGCAGTGGCAGACACTAACAAACTAGTTGTGCATTGCCCAGCTTTTTCCAAAAATGCTGCTGCAGCTGTCACTGCAGAGGATTCAAAAAATTTCAGTTTTGTTCTTTATTTGCTTTTCTTGCAGTAGCAAGATTTCCACTAATTTGCTGGATTATTCTATACATGACCGGTATGAAATCAGAATTCAAAAGATGACTGTAAGAGACTTGAGAAATTAAATTAGAGCTTTATGACTTTTACATTAACTTTAAAGTTCTAATTTGAGTTTGTGTACTGAACCTCTGAATGTAAAAATGTCCCAGATATTCTTTGGAGCACCTTCTGGGTGTGGTGTTGTTATTAACTTGAATTTCATGGCTTATAAAATCCTAGAAAAAAATTGGTTAGAAAGGATCTCCAGAGGTCATATAATCCAACCTCTTGCTCAAAGCAGGATTAACTTCAAAGCTGACGTGGGTTGTTCAGGGCACAGTCCAGTCAGTTTTTAATTTATCCATGGTTTGAGATTTAAGAACCCCTTTATCTGAGCAGCCTACTCCAGTAGTTTTAACCACTCTCATTGTGAAAGCTTTTTTCCTTCATATCAGAATTGTATCTTCACCCTCCCAGTCTGTATCTTCCCAGCTTTTCTTCAAGGATGCTACTGGGAGACTGTCAGAAGACTTGGTAAATTCAAAGTAGGCAGCATCCCTGTTGTCCCTACTTGTATTTATAGCTGAGAGATGATTTTGTAGATGCAGTAGGGCACAAAAAAATCCTCAAGTAGAATTTAATACACGTGACTTCTCATTCCAGTTAGGTACGAAAAAGATTCCGAAAACATCATGGAAAAATTGTTTTTTTCCTACAAAAACATCATGGAACAAAACATTCACTGGTGAGAGTGCACAGCACTCTTAATATAGAGTTTCACAATTTTTGGATGTACAAAATCTCCTGAGAGTTGCAATAGATGCAAAATTGTTTTCACTGTCTTTGCTTTTAGGAATTAAATAAAGATTGGAAAAGAGCTTAGAATAAGCTGTTATTTTCAATAGTAAGGCTGTAGCTAAAGCTAGACTATTTTTTAATATTTGCTAGTTAGTGAGAAAAACTAGAGAATGCTAATAAAAGTGTGGCGTATAGAAATTAGTTGTTAAAATTTAATTCTCAAATCTAATTCAGGCTTTGTGTCTTCAGAAGAATAACAATTGATCAACTTTGACTTACTGATGTTTTCCCTTTCAAATTTCTAACTTTTTTTACAAGAGAAGCTGTAGCTGTAGTATATAATTGTAAAACTTGTGCATTTTAATTGTTTTCCTCTGGAACTGTTGAGTGTTGATCAGTAGTTCATCCTATAAACTTGGTTAGGAAGGATTTGTTGTTTTGGACTCCAGTCTGAATTATCAGTTTCTCTGTGTAGCATTTCAGCAGCAAACATTAAGTCTCAGACTATTACCAAATATTAATACTGAAAGCCTTTCAGAAGTGTTCCAGAAAAGGAAGCAGCAACTGTCCATTATGCATTACAAACACATAAAGGCATCTGATTTTCCATTGCTCATTATTCATCCTCAGGCTGAGTTTTTAGTTGCCTTTGAAGAGATTGCAGAGGCTGCTGCAAAGACTAAAGATCTGTCACCCCCTCCAGAGCTTGCTTTTGTTTCCCAGTGAAGTGCAGCTTCAAGCTCACCTGCAAAGCTTGTTAGGCTTACCAGTCCTCTTTTTTCCCTTTTTTTTCTTTTTTTTTTCTACTTTCTTTCTAAGAGTCTGATAGTGTACATAGGTTTTCCTGTTCAAGTGTTTGTGGTCTTCTTTCTGTCCTGGCAGATAACTTCATGCACTCAGGTTCTCACTCTGCCCTTGAAGTGCAGCAGAATTTCAAACCCTTTCACATTGGAACTAAAATATGATCCTAATTTTTTGTTCAGTTAAGTTTTTCATAGCAGCTCTTGCACTTGTTGCTTCAATCAGTTACTTTGGTAACTAACTTTGTAGAGAGGAAAAATATGCTTAAGGTAGCTTATGGACAATGGTGGAAATCATAGTTCTACTTAGACTGCAGGGAAATGTGGTTTTCCCAGCCATGTTTCCCTCAAATTTTCCCTTTTAAGAGACTTCATGTGTCATGATAGAGAGTCAAAATTAACAATATTATTAGAAACACAATGCAACTTTATCTGTCTTGCTTCCATCAGATTATATGAAACAGTGTGAGCATATCACAGGTACTGCTGAAAGGGATGAAGTCCTGTTAGATTCAGTTTCTAACTGATTTTTTTCAAAAGCTGGGGTGAGGCTGAGGGAGGGGAAGGAGCAGCAGTCAAGGAATTTGAGAAGGCACTTGTGGAGGATTTAGCTGCCCTGCTGCCTCTTCTAACACTGCTTTTTAAAGATGTTTACTATAAAGTAGAATCAAACCTATGCATATATTGAACCTTTCTGCTTTCTTGCAGGTGACCCCCTGCAGTGCAGTGCTTGGATGGGCCAGTGTGCTCTGTACATAATGATTATGACATTTGAGAAAACCATCATCATCATAGTGCTGCTTATACCTCAGTGGAAAGAGGTTTGTGTTTTTATAGCATTTTGCAGACAAGTGAATTTCAGGTGGAAGCTGTAAAATCTTCCAGTAGCGTTTATTGTTTTGGCTCAAGCATCATAATTGTCTACAGTCATTGCCAATTAACTCTGTGGTAGTGGTGTGTTCTTTTAGTTTAATTGGGCTACTGCAAATGAGGCCTTTATCCATTGCCAGGAGTATCATATTGTATTTTGAGGGATTTTTATAAACTGAGATATCTTAAATTTTATTCTATCTCCTTGTCTAAAGTGCCCTTGAACCTACTAAGTGATTCTTTCTTTTTTTATTTCTTGCCTACAGCTATTTTGTATTCTTGTAGTATTTTAAGGAATTTTCTTTGCCTGACCTTGTTGATAGATCTTAACTGTAGACATTAAGAAATTTGCAGTGGATTAGTGAATCCACTGATGCTGACTGGATAAATCTTTATTTTGATGGACTCTGTGTAACCAGTTACTCAAAGTGGTGGTGTTACTGCCCATTAAAACCAGTTAGCTGTTTTGTATGCACTGGACTACTTTGGGAGCTCCCTTCTCCTTACTATTTTGTACAGCTCTGCTCTGTTTAAATTTCCTAAAGATGGAATCTACAACATGTTTCTTGGGAGCAGCTCTAAAATGTTCAAGATTACTCTAATGCAGCTCCTCAGACTTCTGTAAACAGAAATGAGAGAGATAAGTTTCTTGTCAGCCTCACTTACTTATCTGTGGTAATTTATAAGCTGTCCTAAATACTTTGCTTTTCTCAACACTGCCCTTTTTTGGTTCACCTGCGTTATTTCTGTTGCATTAGCTTGTCCATGAGCATTGCCCTGCCTAACCCAGCTGTGTGCACATGCTGCCATGAGCTGAACTTGATCCTTTTCTTTTCACAGGTGGCTTTATTGAATCCCATAGAGAACCCCCAGCTGGAGCTGGCAATCGTCATGCTGATAGTTCCCTTCTTTGTTAACGTTAGTACAACTCACTTCTATGAGATGTTTACTTGGATATTTTTCTGCCATGTGTTCATTAATTAACATTAGTCCTTAAAACACAGCGTACCTTGGTGGTTAAGTTAATTTAAGAGCTATTAAAGAATGGGCAAAATGTCTGGATATGTAGATTTTAAAAAGCTAAAATCCATATGGACCTAAAGAACCAGGCTCAGGAGAGGAGAAGAAATGCCTCATAGACCTCTTTGGCCTGATGATTTCAGTAGATTGATCGTAATACTGAAATACTGTCATAGAAATTATAAAATTACAGTGAAATTTGCTTCAGGAGCAAATTGCTAAGGACAGACATCCTGTGAAGTATCCTGTGTCTGACCATAGCTAATAGGGGCTGGGCTATGGTGGAACAGAGGAGAAAAGGGCAAGTGTGCAGTCATCCTTCCCAAAGTATACTCTTTCAGCAATCTGGGATTTAGGGATTAGAGCCAGAGATAGTGGGTGCCCTTGCATGTAATAACTGCTGGCAAAGCATTGCTACATGAAGAGTTAATATATGATCACTGTGAGTAGTCACTACTTTTCTTATTTTCTTCTCTCCCACAAAGGAATAAAGTAGCTGGATTCTAGAACATTCCTGCAAGGTGTAACAAGCCATGTAACACTGTGCCTATGCAAGATTTAGCTTTTGGCCAATTCATTAATGTCAAGTTGCAGAATTATTGTCAAGTTCATTTGGGCTATATTTGCACCTTTCCTCTACTCTGAAGAGAGCTGAACTGTCGTTTTCCCTTTCTCTTTAACAGGCATTAATGTTCTGGGTAGTAGATAATTTTCTTATGAAGAAAGGGAAGACAAAAGCTAAACTTGAAGAAAAGGAAGCAGGACAAGATTCAAGAAATGGAAGTAAAGTCCGATACAGGAGAGCAGCATCACATGAGGAGTCAGAGTCAGAAGTATGTAGAGTTAATTATTGCAATTAATGCAGTATCAATCCAGTTCATCCCCCCTGCCATTGATTTCATTGTAGCACTGTCAGCTTAGGTTTGATTTTGTGAGCATGTGCCTCTAGCAGTAGTTTCTAGCATTTGCTGTTGAGAACCACTTAAAGAAAATGGCATTGTTGCACCACTCTGGCAGTTAATTTCCTTCCAGATGGGCAGGAAGACAAAATAATGTATGTAAATGTCACAGGTGAGTTGTGTTGCAAGTGCTTCTAAAAAACCTCACAGGGAATGCAAAACTAATAGACAGTTCTAATTCAAAGAGAGGTCAATAGCTGAAAGTGAGAGGAAGCTGGTGGAGGCAACTGGCCTGATTTTTGAGAATTATTTACATACTTGCCTTAGCATGATGTTATTCTAAATTACACTAAGTGAATGGTTTTTAGTTCCGGTGGAGAATGGGTGGTTTCTTTGAAGGTAAGTTGGTTTATCACACAGAAAAGTTAGAATCTAACATTTCTGTATGATAAACTGTGCTATCTATATGGGGTTTGCTAGGTAATGTGACTGTCTTGTTAGCAGTGTGGATCAGGAGCTTAAATATTCTCTCAAACTGCCCTCACTATTCTGGAAGTGCAGGAATCACTCTTCAGATTCAGAGTCAGTGGCTGTAGTGAGATTAATATGCATCCATCCTTCTTCAAAATTTACTGGCGGTTCCTGATAGGATGTGTGGTGGTGTTTGATAGTGCTGGCAATAAATCCTACTGTGTTCTGTAAGCTCTTTCCTCAGCAAATAATGAGGTACTTTGCAAGCACAAAAAAAAAAAGTGTAAAAGTAGAAAGAAAGGAGTGTGACTGATCCATGTGCTCAGAAGTTGTAATTTGGTTTTAGATCCTTATTTCAGCAGATGATGAGATGGAGGAGTCAGACACTGAGGAGGACCTGCGTAGACTGACCAACTTGAAGCCCATCAAGAAGAAGAAGCATCGCTTTGGTCTGCCTGTATGACACATTCCTTGGCCTGTGAACTTGCAGCTTTCACGGCAAAGACTTCTGTCAGTGGGGTTAAATGTTGCAATTGCATCTCCCTTTTCATACAAACTGACTTAGAAGCAAGGCCTACCAACAGAAGACAAAGCAGTTGGAAGACTTGCAGCTCAGTTGCACTACAAACACACTGACCAATTATGCAAGAATGTCTCCTCATCATGTGTGAAAAACGGACAAGTCACTAAGGAGATCCGTGCGGGAGCTGTCAGAGATCACAGAGAACAGATACAGAATCTTTCACTTGTGGTTACTGATGGGACTGTGTAAGAAGTTCTCAAAAAGGCATCAGAGTTGACTAAGTTAAAGGAGTGTGTTTTATTACTAAAACTGGCTTTTGCAGCATAATTCCTAGAGCAGAGTAGTTTATGGTTACAAGCTGTAACTTAATGTTATTTTTTTAAGTACAAATGTTTACTTGCTACTGGGTACCTATGGAACTAATAGGTGGAACAAAGATTTTTTTCCAAGTCTTCTCAAATCTATTTGACTATTTTATATTTAAGTTATATTTTCATACAGTTGTATTTAAAGATTCTCTTTGTCAGAGAAAAGGGTGCAGTTCCCTTTTTTGTGCAGAACAGGTCAAAAGATTTGTAGTGAAAATCTTATTTATCATGTGTCCTGATTTAAGACAAAGGGATTGCAAAGGGAAAAGCTCTCTGTCACTGCTGAAGTCACCAAATATCACTAAAAAATGCAGTTCTATGTGTGCTCTTGTCCACATAATTTGAAAATACCTTTTTCAGTAGGAGGTGGTGTTTGCATATTTGACAAATGTGCACTTTAGTGTATAACAAAAATCCATTGTGGTAAGTTATTTGTGAAATGAGTATCTATGGATGACTCTAATTATTTCTGTTTCTGCAAGTCTCTTGTGCATACCTCTCAAATGACCCAAAAGAGATGGAACATTTCTGATACTTTTCCTATTATATGGCCTGCGGTACAGGACTGTGATCTGATTGAAGCAGTCGTGCTACAGAATTGCAAATATAATTGTCCCGTGTTTTTTGTTGGAAAAGCAATCTTCTACTTAATGTGCATAACAGCAACAACAAAAAAATTTCTCCTATTTCATTTCCATGAAGTCTCGTTATCCTTCGGTAGTAAAAGAACATCCCCAAGGGGTACAGTGCAGTTGCTGCCACAGCATTTCTGTGATTTTCAGTGTCTCATCTGATAATTGACAACACGTGATGATCTGAAACCTAGCAGACATGTTTTCAGTGACATCTTTTTGCTTTGTATATTTTCTAAATGATTGTTTCTGACAGCTTTCCTTGCTTAGTTAAACCTTGTGCAGGACAAGGCGATGTGTCAAAGAGGTGACAACAGACCTTAAATGCAAATCTGTTGTAGTATCTGGACACCAGAAAAAATTCTAAGCCTTAAACCAGTTTCATATGAAAACTGCTCAGAACTTTTTAAGATTTTTTACATTTTTTAATAGATTTGCTCGGTCTTAATGTGATTTATTATCCAGACCACTTAACTGGGCCTTAGTAAATACTGAACTGTGCGCTCCCGTGCTTACTTTCACTATTCCAGCATCAATATTCCTGGTGGCTGCCGAGGGGACGTGATGCTCTGACACCTCAGGGTGTCCAGCCAGGTCAGAGGGACATTTTACAAACCTGAGGTTTTAGTTGAGCCACTGACCTTTGTTACTGTGCACTGAAATGTAAGAACTGCAATAAGTTACAGTACTAGTGTTTCCTTTAGACTAAATCTAGAAACTAATGACAGTGGGAGCTTACCTGAGTTCTTTTGACATGGGGGGTGGGGATGGGGAAATATCCCTAATCAGTGTTGCCTCTGTTTTGGGGGGTTTGGGGTTTTTTTATTGATTGTGTGACTGGCATCTTCTCTTGACTATTCACCACTGAGCGGGCGCAGATCTCCAAAAGCACAGTACTTCAAGGAATTCATCAATAGAATAGTCTCATACACCTCACTTTTCCAAAGGGATTTAAGAGCTAGGACTGGCTCTTGTCACAAACGTCACCATTTATTTTTTTTTAGCATAGGATTTGTTCTATTTCAGATAGTGAACTAAAGCTACTGACCATGTGCTATGTCACAGTGCACAGCCATGGCTGTCCTCGCCAGCTGAGATAACTGAGCAGCGCACACAAATTTAACTGTACGAGCTTGCATCTTATCTTCCTTTTCCCTCCTCCAGTTACTTCAATTATCAAAATGATTCTAGTCTCATGTTTAGTCTGTGAAGTGTTGGTATAAAATTATGGCCTTAATCATGTAAAAATACTTGTTTTGAGCAGACCTCAAGCTTATTGACCAAGTACAAAACAGTATAAAGCGCTATGGAGCAGTTTCTTGAAGGTGGTTATAACAAAGGTTCTGAATGCCTAATTTTTCATGTCTTAAGTGCTTAAATGTCACTTGATGTGAGATCCAGATATGCCTAGCAAGATGATGTAGTAAAGCACTATGAGCCAAAGATGCAGAAGTATTTTAAATACCACAGTAGTAACAGGAGGAGCAACCTTCAGAGGGGAAAAAATTACTTTGTCTACCAAGACAATAATTTCATTCGGAATTTTAGCTAAATAACAAAATCTGGTTGTTTTTTTTATACATTCTTTGTTATTATTGTGAAGGAGATGGAAAGTGTAAAATTTATGGTTTTCCTCTCTGTAAGAAAAAAATTGGAATTTTTGCAGTAGTTACAAGTGGGACAAGTGCTTTTGTCTGACAGGCTTGGATGTGTGAGAAGGGAGTGTGTGCCTAGTGCTTCACTATGTCTTACTACTGGTAGAAATGTATTGGCAGTACAGTCTGAAATAGACTTTTCATAAAGAGTTGGTCCAGTAGTGATACTGCAACATCACATTTGCATTATTCTCAAATTGTCACTCTGATTTTTGCTTGGCAAATGTACTTCAGGACAACTCATAGCCAAGGTTTAATTCAGGATTCTGTTTAATGAAAATAAACTACGTAGTATATGCTAAAGTAAGAGAAAGGGATTATAACTTAGAGAAGAGAGACAGAAATATTGGTGGAGATGGAATTTACCATGAATGGTCAACCTAAATGTATTAACTGTTCCTAGTATCCAACCTGTGACACATCTGCATAATCTTAAAACTGGTGTTGTCTAATATGTGGTTTCCAAGTTCTGGCTTCAATATGTTCAGGTCCCCTTGTCTTACTTTAAGTAGGTGAATGCTGTCTGTTAATGTTGCTAACTAAAATGTACTATCGCTTTTCTTCAGGGAAAACTCAGAAACTGAGTTGCAAATTAGAGCAATGCAAAGTGATCCCCTCCGGCAGGTGTCTGCTCGGATTCCTGCCGTGCCTGGGGAGGGGGGCCTGGGCTCTCCCGCTCTGCTCAGAGCTGAGCATCACAAGGAATCTCTGCCACTGTGCTTGACTAACCCATGTTTGCAACTTTGCTGTGCTTTTTACAGGAGAAACCAGTAGTGAAAGTGAGTAAATTCAGCCACATCAAGTCAGAGTACATCTACAGCATAGGCGTGCAAACTTTTTTAGGTGAAGTTTCCAGTTCAGTTACTGAAAATGACTACTATGGTTTTACAAAGTAAAACTGCAGTATCTTTAAAAAAGGGACTCTTTTGTAGGTGTTTTTGTCTTGCGTGGGTATCCGTCTCAAACTGAATGTGGGGTTTGTTTGTAAGTAAATTCAGAGTATAGCCAATGTGAGCAAAACCAACAGCTGTATTCTGCTGCCCTCTGTTTGGACCATATTGTTTAATCAGTGGTGTTACCTTAAACTTTGAAGGATATCTTATGTAATTACATTGTATAATGGTTTACAATAAAGTTTGACTTATTACAGATTTGTACACTTGTTTTATACTTGTTCTGTTTCAAAGCGCCTGTGTTTTGGTGTTTATAGTGTGCTCTTGTGGGAAACAGGTTTTGCTACTTGAGTTTAACTTCAGATCTAATTGTGTACGCTCTGATGTTGATTTTAAGTTCAGTATATTCATTTATCTTAATGGCAAATTCCATTTGATTGGGAAGAGCCACTACTTTTAAGCTGCAAATTTTGTTTACAAGTTTAAGAATCCTTGCAGGCCCTTCTCAGATCCATTCCCTGAGGAAGATTTTTTCCAGGGCTGGACCTGCACAGTATTCACCCAATCCTGCCTCTGTAAGTCCTCTGCAGCATTTGCTTATTATTTTTACACTTTCCATCTACCACATCCAAGCAGCCCCATACCCACTGCACCCTTAGGAATTCAGAGTGTAATTTTCACTCTGTCAAGTGTCAGTCTTCTGAGGAGTTGTTAACGCTTTCCTGGAGAAGTCAAATCTTCCCTGAGATTTGGAGACAACAGTGGCAGCCACATGTACATTCACTAAATTCTCTATGGTCATTGCCATATTTTAGTTGGAACCATTCCTCAATAAAGGAGTTTTCCACAATTCTTATTGCAGTGGAAGATTAAAATCTGGGGCTTTAATAACCACTACTGGATAAATGAGCCTGTCTTGTTTCATTGTCATTTATGTTCCATTTAGCAGATCTCAGGACCTCAACCAGGTGAACAGGACTTCTACTCTAAAATGTAAGTAACTGTAGATTTAGGCTGGGTTCTTTGTAAGGAAAAATAGCCCATAATCTATGCAAGAAAAGGGAATGGAGCAGTGGTGCTTGCTGTTGAGTGCTGGTTTAGGCCGTGTGTAATTGAAGAGGAACAGAACTGTCCAGGCTTTGGGGGTGTTTTAGAAACTTCCGGGATATGCTGCCTACTTCTGTAAGCACTTCCCCTGCCCCAAATGGCAAGCAAGGTTTGAGTGGTTTGATTTTGTTTACTGATTTTGTTTGTATAGATTAAATTGCTATGAAAGCACAACTCTGTTGCTTTTGAGTGAGGAATATGCAGTACCAATTAACCGAAGCAGTTTTGAAAGCTGAAGGGAAAATAATAGTTCAGTGTCTTGAATTCTAAATATTAGCTTTAAATGTGCAGAATGTTACTTTCATGTCATAATAAATAGTTGGAATAGTGACGCTTGTGGGACTGTAGAGAAGCATTTTAGCAGAGAACTGTTACTTTGTGCAATAGAAAAAAGATCTGTTTTACCTCAGTCAGTGTTTTTCTGTTTTGTTGGCCTACTAAGGGCACTGCTGCTCTGCAGTAGCACTTCCTCTGGTTACTAAGCCATGGGTTTAAAACAGAAAATCAGCCTAGGGAAGGGCTAAGGACGTAACATCCAAACTGCTTCTTAGCCTACAAAAAATTCCCCTAATAAAGGAGAAGATCTCAGGCCTGGAAAGAGTTCAGCTTAAAGGCACATTGGGCACTGAGGGGCCTGGAGGGTAGTTCATAGCCAACAGATCCCACAGTCCTGCTCATTCAGTGCTAGAGCTGTGGTTTGATGTAATCTTTTCATAGTAAAGAACAAATTTTTTGTGACCTCACATGCTTCTCCGTAGCATAAAAGCACAGGTGCAGAGCTCAAGGAAAGGCCAGGGCAGATTTCCACCACTACAACAGTTTTATCTCTCTAGCGGAAGGTATTTGGAGGTCTGCCATGGCTCCTCTTCTCACATTAACCCACCTGGACGGAGTCTTGGTTCATGGTAGGTGTTGAGTGCAGTTACAGAAGCTGGGGTTTTTTTGCATGATGCAAAGATTTAATGTGAAAAAACAAAAGGGAATTAATCTCCCACCCAACCTTCTCCCAAGTAATGAAAAATAGAATTCATACTCAGAGGTGGCAGGGTTTTACTTAATTTTAAAATTGTTTAGAGAAGAAATGTTAAAAGTTTTGGGAAAGGTTTTACTGCTGTCAGCAAGTGCAGTGGGGAACACCAAATTTATCCATGTCTGAGTAAGCTGTTCCTATACAGATGCAGTTGAAATGGTTAAACTTGCTAATAGTGCTGGAAGTAGAAAGTGATTTTACTCTCAGTTGTGTAAGAGCCGGCATTGGAGCATGATCAGTGATAGAGCTGTAAGGGTAAAACCATACCCTACTTTCCAAAAGACACAAAATACTCTTCTGTTAAAGATCCCTGTGCAAAAGTGATTCAGGGCACAGTTATGCTTTGGACATTAGGTTTATATCATCTTTAGAGAACGCATATTTTGTTATGCTGGGAAACAAATGCCTACTCTTTTTTTTCCCTCCCTCCCCCAAGACAATTCACAGTCAATTTTGCATCCATAACAAAATTTTGCCTTTTAAAGTTATAAATAGAGCCCCAGCAGACCCCCCAGGAAGCGTTTTCGTAGGGACCAGGCTTCCCCACGTCCCACTGCCACAGCTGTCTGCTCCTGTCAGCCCAGCCCAGTGAATGCTGCACACCCGAGTCATCGCCAGGAATAAACCTTCCGACAACAACAGCCTCCCTCAACCTGAATCATCCCGGGCACTGCTTTGGGAAGATGGCCCAGCTAATGACTTCACGGAGATGCTCTATATAAGTCCAGGAAAACAACAGGCGCTCGCAGAGCTCACGGGCTGGATTTAATCAAAGCCGGGGACGACCTGGGAGGGATTTCAGCGAGGGAGCGCCGCAGTTATGTCACAGGTACAGGGACATCTGTGCACTGCCTGCCCTCAGAGCAGCGCCTGGCAAACCTATTACTGGTTTGGATGCTTTGTTGGAAAAGCTTATTAGTGAGTTACTCTCGTTAACCAGTGAATTCAGGTTTTATTCTCTGTGACTTGTATGATTACACTGTGGTATTTAAATGCTCTGTTTCGATATCTAAACAAGTGCATTCTTAAGAGGGGTTATTTGGTGAAGAAGGAAAGCAGCTGCCTTTCTATATGGTTAATAAACTTGGCTTTAAAATGTTCTGGTTTGCCTTAAATATTTTTATTTGTGTAGAAAGGGAAAAATCATTCTGCCTCCTCTGCTTTGGGATGTTTCACAGAAGGAGGGATCTCTGCCTTTCCAACACACTTTCTCAGACAGTGATTTTGAAATTCTGTTTTGAAAAGAGGTGAAAAGGCTGTGCTGAAATGTCACTGCATAAAGCTTAATGTATTAATATGAGGGGGAAAAAGAATGCTGAAAATTATAACTGTTAGGATACAATATTTGAGACTGGAATTTTATATTACACACTTTTATGTTCATTTTTTAACTAATGGTTTCTTTATTGCATTCCCCAATAATCAGTGTTTCAAAGTGCTATTAAAATTAGCTCAGAAACGTTGAGGTTTCAGATAAACATTACATTTGCAATGCAAGCTGCACCTGCCTGGCAGAGCTCTCTTCAGCATGAGAGTTTTACAGGATGGGTGGGATGGAGAGCACCGGCAGAGTCGGAGAGCACAGTTCCTCAGCTACAGAGAGCAACTCAAGTTCAACTGATTTTCTTTACTCCAGAGTAAAAGGGACTTAAAAACCAGTCGTATGTCTTGTAAAGTAGCACTTTTTGACTTGTGACAGGAGGAGATAAAGTACAGGCTGCACTCCTGTGCCAGCTGGGAATGACTGCTGGCAAACCCTACTCACAAATGCTGGGAGCAGTTAGTGGTGGGGCTGGGACAGTGGCAGCTGCTGGCCAGGGCTCACCGTAACCTCTCTGTGCACCAGCTTTGCTCTTCAGCTGGGGGCCAACTAATCCACAGCAACTGTCCTGCTGGAAAATCCTCCTGTGATCAAAGCATGAGATGGTTTATTTTAAAATAACTGGGTGACATTCAAGAGCTCTGCTCAGCCTGGCTGTATCTCTGTGCACCTCAAGCACCACCCTGTCCCCAAGAATTCCCTTGTCCCGGTGGGAGGAAGCCTCACAGTTACTTTCTGTTGCCAGTAATCTTTGCAGGTTTCTGTTAACAAAGCAAGGGGCCTTTTCCCGTTCTGCATTGCTTGCCTGTGGACTGTGCCATGGACGTGAGGGACTGTTGCCATCAGGTGCCAGTTGTCATTACAGAAGGACAGGTGATACCCTGGCTGTGGGGACATTTGGTTCACCAGCTGAGCAACCATTCACAAGCTCTTGTGGATTTTGTAGGAAAACCCTGTTTTCCTCTTGCTTGCTCTGGCTACTCATGAGTGTTTTCCCTAGAGATCTTGTAAATGTTTTGTTTCCCACAACACATGCAAGTGGGATTGACAGCGAGCTATTCTGAGCATTCCCAGGAATTTACAGCAGGCAGAAAACATTCCAAAGGCTCCAGCAGAGCCAGCCCACCCAACCAAGAGCCAGCTGTGCATGCACTGTTTCTGCAAGGTCCCTGGGACTCGCTGCTCCAGCCATTTGTAGGCCTTGAGGGATTTGTTTCCCTCCACAGCTGTTTTTAACCTCACAAGCAGTGCCTGGAGATACCTGAGTGGCCTCTACCACTACCAGAACCCAAATATCAGAAGCCCTGTGTATGTAGAGATGGACAGAGAAGTTTCTTGTTGATGTTTCAGTGTGCAAATCTATTACAGTTGGAGTGTGTGGGTCTTCTGTTCTTTTTAATCATATCCCTGTTCCCCTGCATCTTGCCACCAAGGGCTGCCTGGTGGGACCTTGGAAATCTGTCCATGAAATAGTGAACTGAAGGGGGAATGCTTATGGTGTTGGCTGCTGCAGAGTGAGGTTGTGTCTGACTCTGGAGTGCTAATTTAAAGATAGGGATAGGCTGATATGAAGCCATGTTATCCCTATTTCCTTGTAGAGGGATAAACTGTAAACAGATTAGTACTTGGCTGTTGCAGTGCACCACCTGATGATGCATCTGTTTCTGTATTAGATTTCCTTCTCCTTCTTCGGGTTCCAAGTCCATTGCTTCAGATGTGTTCAGTAGAGAGCCCTGTTGAGTGCACAGATACTTTTGTTCCCTAAATTTAAGACTGACAACTATGGGTCAAGTGTTTATTCCAACTAAAGCAACTCCAACTTCAGAATCTCTCTGGACAGTTTCCCAAAGAAGTAGTAAGTGAACTGAGGCACAAGCACAATTTAGTAATGAAGGGATTTTTCCTTTCCAGATACTGGACAGATTCTTGAATTACCAATCAGTACTGGCAGAATGAGCAGACAGGACTAGACAGAGAAAATCTAAGAAAAAAGGGTTTTTTTAAAAAATTAAGTAATCTGTTGCTCTTTCAAAGGCTGTAGGATAAGACAATTTCAGAACAGTAAGAGTGATAACAGATTTTGGGAAGGGCAGTGAAATTGTGGTTATGCAAAGATCTGAAGTAGCTGAGTGTGCAATCTCAGAATTGAAAAAGGTGAAATATTGTGTTAGTGACTCTGTACATTGTAGCATTGGGGTTGAGTCAGCTTTGTTCCCTGTGCTTCAAACACAAAATACTGATGTGTGGGTCTGTTTCTTAGCCAGCCCCTGTGAAAAAGAAGCGTCCTCCAGTGAAGGAAGAAGACCTCAAAGGAGCCAGAGGAAACCTCGCCAAAAACCAGGAAATTAAATCCAAAACCTACCAAGTGATGAGGCAGTGTGGTAAGTTTCCTTGATTAGAAACAATTAAGCAGCGTAAAACATTTCCTTAATTGCCCCTTTCAAGTGAAAGGATCACCTCTGGAACAGCAGCCTGCTGTTCATCTGAGGGACAGATGAAGTATTTATGAACTATACATGTATGTATTTCAGCAGCACTAGTTTTACTGCCTGAATTTGGGTGGCACTTCACTGATTGTCTCTCTTGGTTTTGTTTTCCAAGAACAAATGGGCGCCGCAGCACCTTCCATATTCAGCCGGGCTCGGACAGGGGGCGAAACAGTCTTTGAGAAACCAAAAGATGAGCCGGCCAAGAGCGTCTTTGGCTGACAGTGGAGCTGGATGTGTCTCACCCAAATGATTGATGTAACATTTTTCCAAATTTCTGTTCCTTACGCTAAAGTCACTGTAGACTCAAGTAGCTAATTTCCACTGTAAGTCCTTAAGTATATACTCATGTCAAAGAATATAGAAGAATATACTCATGTCGAAGGGTAAAACTTCCATGTTCATTTTTATTACATGCTTTCTTTCTATGTATTGGACGGAGTTTGCTGTAATGGTTTAATAAAAAAAGGTTGTTGGACACATCTTGGCACACTGTGGTGACTCATTTCAGTTTGGGCTCAGATTAATTCTGTGGGTGCTTTGGCAGTCCAGGCAGTGATTTTGCCTGTCAAATGCAAAGAACACCCTGATTACAGTGTCTGTGTGACTTCTTCACACCAGGTCCTCAACCTGCGAGGGAGCTGAGGAGGAGCTGATCAAAGGGGCAGCACAGAAACCTGGAGATTTCACCCAAATTTGTGCTGCCTACAGTGGCACCTTGGCAAGACCCCTTCACGGCTGGGAACGGCACAGGGTGGCAGCTGTCCCCTCGCGGTTCCCTGCTCAGGTTCTCTGCTCACGGCTCTCCCCTCACGGCTGCCCCCTCACGGCTGTCCCCTCACGGCTGTCCCCTCACGGCTGTCCCCTCACAGTTCCCCCTCACGGCTCTCCCCTCACGGCTCTCCCCTCCCAGCTGTCCCGTCACAGCTCTCCTCTCACGGTTTCCCGATCACGGCTGTCCCCTCACGGCTTCCCCTCATGGCTCTCCCCTCACGGCTCTCCCCTCACGGCTCTCCCCTCACGGCTGTCCCCTCACGGCTCTCCCCTCACAGCTGTCCCGTCACAGCTCTCCTCTCACGGTTTCCCGATCACGGCTCTCCCCTCACAGTTCCCCCTCACGGCTCTCCCCTCACAGCTCTCTCACGTTTTCTCGCTCATGGCTCTCCTCTCACACCCCTCGAGGCAGCAATGCCATGATTTCCCCTCATGCACCTCAGCTGGGAAGCCATAGGCCGGGCCCTCAGTGTTCCACCAGCAAGGGAGGGATTTCAGCTCTCTCCCTAGCGGCTTTTTCCTCATGTTCCCCTGGAGTGAGAAGTGGGGTGAGACACAACCGCCATGTCCTGCCTAACCATGGCGATGAGAACCCAGGGAGTGTTTTTGTACAACACGGGCCTGCTCTGAGGGGGAGCTTGGTTTTTCAACGCTGTTTACTTCTTGATTTGCTGTATTGAACATCAAAACTGTTTTCCTCCAAAACCTGGCATTTTTCCCCTCAGCTGGATACTGAATATTTGTGCTCAAACATGGAGTAACCTCTGTAAGCACCAGCCATGCTTCCCACACACTCTGAGTCTCTACAGCATGTCCAGGGATGCTAAGGTAGGTGTCACCTTTATTTAAGGAATTACTTTTATTTTACACAGTCTAGACCTGATTAAGAGGTAAAAGTGATGCCAAAGTTCTCTGTGCACTGTGAAATGCATTATGTTTGCCCTTTGTGCTTCAAACACTTGACAGATAAAATGTGACTATGTCCACACAGATCTGAGAGGCTGTGGAGAGGAGCTCACATAAGGCAGCAGCAAATCCCTTGGCTTTAAGGGAAAAGCTTCCTTAAAGATATTGCTGGTGTATTGCCTTGTCCTGTTTTTTTCACTTTAAAAGATTATTATTTGCAGCCCAGACCCTGCCTCTTTGTTTCGGTGGGCACAATTTCTCCATGGAGCCTGGGCTCCTCACAGGTACCTCGGCAGTGCCTTTTCCCGAGAAATATCCTTCCAGAACATGAAAAGAAGTAATGGTGGAAAATATTGCTGCCCTGATAACATTGGAGCTGCCCTTGCACTGGGTTTAACAAACCCTCCTTAGTTAACCTGTGATGAGAAGTTGGCAGAAGGTTGTTCAATAGTTATACAAGTGGTAGAGAGGGACAAGTGGGGCAAAATGTTGCTTTCTTTTGTGGAATACAAGGGATTGACCGGCAGGGTAGCAGGATGGGGGTGCTGTATTTCACCTGCTTTTGATATGTTGGTGCCAATTTAGCAAAGCACGGAAACCTCTGTACCCCACACAGATTCTACAGGGAAGCCAAGAAAGGTATCTGCCAGAAACGTGGGATTTGGCAAACAGCTCTATTTCCAGGATGTTGTCGGGTTAAATTGCTTGTGATTGTGACAATAAGGACTGGGGATCTTGTTTAGTTTTTCTGTCTTTTAATGCAGACCTCATCTAAAAAATGTGAGGGGCAGAGCTGACAATGCACCCTAAATCTGTGCAGTGAAAGCAGCTCTTTAACATCTGTGTTTTTACATGTGGGAATTAGAAAACAAATCACAGATCTACTTAATTAAAGCTAAAGCTTTGGCTCTTGCAGCTCTTAGGCTGCTAAGTGTCTAATCCTGTGTATTTTAAGGGATTAAAGCATTACACAAGTTGTACAAGTTGATCAAATGTACAGCAGTTAAATTTTTTGTCTCTTAAAATATATATATTTACATGTCCTGCTATAAAGGATATGGTATTTGCAAGTGGTATAAACAGTCTGCCTGGGAGGAATGAAGTTTATTTTTTAAAAGAGTTACTTAAAGCACAAGCCTTGTAAGACCAGGCTGTGCTTAGCACATTCTTTGTAGTGAACTTGTAGATGTCTGGTAAGTAATAAATTATTGAGCTCTGTTTTAGCATTTGCTTGCAACTCCAAGGCCGCTAGAAGCTTGCTCTCCACATGGATGCTTTGTCTGCAAAAAAACCTCATGAAACAAACAGAGATGCTTGTCTTTCCACAGGATCTTTTTGTTAATTTATGACAATGAATGGCATTACTTACCAAAGTAATGCTTCAGAGGAAGCCAAAGGGAGTATTTCACAAGTTCTGGTCTGTACTTTTCATGGGCCAGTTGGGCAGGGAGGCACAAAGGTTGAGAAAGCCACCAGCTATAATATCTCATGTGAGTGTTGCCTGTCCTGGCAATCTCCAAATCTCTGAAGTGCTTCCAGTAATGTTAAGGATGTGCACTTTCAAATGATTACTGTGGAATATGGTAGAGATTCCTGCAGCTTGTTGCACAGACCAAATCAACTGCCCAAGGGATTTCACATGACACAGTGAGATCTAAAAAAAAAAAAAAAA